>PVJN01055741.1:0-12983 GCA_004026805.1 Lasiurus borealis | reverse complement strand
GTGTGTATACGCACGTACATTTTGTGCAGTGAAATTTTACTGCTGTGTTTAGCTGTTGAGGAGATAGGCTATTGCTTTTCCTAATGTCAAAGTGACATTTGGCGAAATGGGAGGCAGAGTCTGTGTTGTCGTCTTGATTTATGTCATCTGCCGCTCTCTGTTCTTCATGCTGAAGCATGTTGGCTGCCTGTGTTCTCTGATATTTCACAAGGAAGGCTTTGATTCTACAACATTTTGCTTGACTTTGAGTTAAGTAGTCTTATATGCATATTAGGAATCCAAAAGCTTTGGCCATCTACCTGCCCATACCCCTTCTCTCTTTTCTCCCCTGTCCTTGAGCATCCTCATCGGCCAGGTGTGGGTGTGCCAGCCTCACAACATGGCAGTAGATCGTTGTTTTCAAACACCAGTAACGAGGCCGTGGAGAGTCCCTGGTTGGTCACAGTCTGCATGCCCTGTGTGTGATATACTGACCCAAGATATCACAGGGCGGAGGGCGCAGGGGCTTGAGGGCTTGCCAACCGTGCTCCCGTGAGGCCTGTCCTTTATTCTAGGCCACGTCGCACTCCTCCAGCCGTCTCCCGATAGCACACCACAGTGGCAGGGGTATGCTGATCTGATCCTTCTTTTGCCTGAGGTCCCCTTTTCAATTATGTTCATCCCAGCAAAAAGCAACTTTTGGCTTTATAGATTTTTCTTTGCTGTATATTTGCTTTTTATTTCATTAATTTCTGTTCTTTTTAATTTTCTTCTAATTTCTTTGGGTTTATTTGTTCTTTAGCTTCTTGAGAAAGAAGAAAGGGACATTCTTGTGATGGGAACTTAGATTGTGGTTTTCAGTGTTCTTTTCCACTAAATACATTTAGAGCTATACATTTTCCTCTAAGCACTGTTTTAGTTGCATTTCACTGGTTACATTTTATGTCTTTATTTTCTAATTCCATTATTTCTTCTTTGAACAGTAGCTTAATTTCTAAACAATTTGGGATTTTATATTCTTTTTGTTACTTGTTTCTGAAGTTTAATTCTACTGTAATTGGTAAACATAGTCAGTATTTTAGTACCTGGAAGTTTGTTAAAACTTCCAGCATACGATCATTAAGATAAATGTTTCTTGGGTACTTGAAGAGAGCATGTTGTTGGCTGTAGTGATCTGTATATGTCAATTAAGTCAGGTTGATTAATTGTAATTATTCATATCTTCTGCATCTTTCTTGACTTCTCTGCTTGTTCTATCACCACAAGAGGTATGAAAGAATGTCAAACGGTGCTTTGTGGATTTATTTCTTTTCTCAGTTTGTCAATTTTATAAATGGACTTTATTGAAATAAAATTTACATATAATGTTCATTTGTATATAATTCATAAGTTTAAAAGAACAGCTTTATTGGGAAACAATGTACATACATTAAAATTGACCTGTTAAAGTGTACAATTAAATGGCTTCTGTATATTTACAGTTTGTGCAGTTATCATCACAATCAATTTTAGAATGTTTTCATCATCCAAAAAGAAACCCTGTACCCACTAGGAAGTCATTTCTCATTCCCCTGGCAACCACTAATCTACTTTCTGTCTCCATGGATTTGCCTACTCCAGCGTTTGATGTAAATGGAATCACGCAATATGTGCTTTCCTCTCTGGCTTCTTTCATTTAGCGTGTTTTCAAAGTTCATTCATGTCGTAGCGTGAATCAGTTTTGCTTATTTTTATAGCTGAAAAAATATTCTAGTCTATAGACATATGCCATATTATCTTTGAATGTTTATCAGTTGATGAATACTTGGTTGCTCCCATCTTTTAGCTGTCAAGAATAATGCTGCTGTGGACATTGATATACAAGTTTTTGTGTGAACATATGCATTCAATTCCCTTATATATATTCCTAGGAATAGAATTTCTGAGACTTATGGTAACTCTGATATATTTGTTGAGGAATTGTCAAACTAACTTACATTCCCTCACCAATACTTGTTATTATCTATCTTTTTAAAAAAAATCTATTTTATTGATTTTTTACAGAGAGGAAGGGAGAGAGATAGAAAGTCAGACATCAATGAGAGAGAGACATCGATCAGCTGCCTCCTGCACACCCCACTGTGGAGATGTGCCCGCAAGCAAGGTACATTTCCTCAGCTGGAATTGAACCTGGGACCTTTCAGTCCGCAAGCCGATGCTCCATCCACTGAGCCAAACCGGTCTTGGCTATCTTTTTTATTGTAGTCATATAAGTGGCTGTGGAATAGTATCTCATTATGGTTTTTATTTGTGTTTTCCTGATAGCTAATAGTGAGCATCTTTTCTTGTGCTTATTTACCCTATGCTATCTCCTTCAGAGAAATGTCTATTTAGATCCTTTTCCTATTTTTATTTTATTTTTTAAAAATATATTTTATTGATTTTTTACACAGAGGAAAGGAGAAGGATAGAGAGTTAGAAACATCCATGAGAGAGAGACATCGATCAGCCGCCTCCTGCACACCCCCTACTGGGGAGGTGCCCGCAACCAAGATACATGCCTTGAACCTGGGTCCTTTCAGTCCACAGGCCTACGCTCTATCCACTGAGCCAAACCGGTTTTGGCCTTTTCCTATTTTTAAATTGTGTTGTAATTTTATTATTGTACTAGAGGCCCAGATTTGTACACTGGGAGGGGTCCCTTGGCCTGGCTTGCACCCTCTCGCAATCTGGGACCTCTTGGGGGATGTTGGAGAGCCGGTTTCAGCCCCATACCCTGTCTTTAGGCCTGTGCCACCTGTTTTTATTAACTTTCGCACTAATCTTTATTATTTTGTTCCTTTGTCTTACTTTGGGTTTAGTTTATTCTTTTTTAATTTCTTAAAATAGAAGGCTAGGTCATTGAGTTGAGATAACTCTCAGTCTTTTCAATTAGGCATTTACAGCTATAAATTTCTCTCTAACCCCTGTGTTAGCTATTAACTATACATTTTGGTATGTTGTATTTTTGTTTCCATTTTTTCATAGTATTTTTAGTCACCTTTGTGATTTCTTCATTGACCTATTTATTGGTCCATATTTAGGAGTGTATAATTTGATTCTCACATACCTGTAAATTTTCCTTCTGTTATTGATTTCTAATTTCATTCCAGTGTGGTTGGAGGACATACTTAGTATGAATCAATCCTTTTAATTCTGTTGCGAGTTATTTTATGGCTTAACATATGGCCTGTTCAGGAGAATGTTCCATGAGCACTTGAGAAAATGGATTATGCTCTTGAATAGTCCGTTAGGTCTAATTGGTTTATAATATTGTTCAAGTCTTCTGTTTCCTTGTTGATCTTCTATCTAGTTGCTCTATTCATTACAGAAAAATATTAAAGTCTCCAACTATTGTAAATTGTCCATTTTCCATTCGATTCTGTCAGGTTTTGATTCATCTATCTTGGAGAGATGTTATTAGGTGCATATATATTTATAATTATTATATCTACTTCATGCATTTTCCATTTTATCAATATAAAATGTTCTTTTATTGGTTTAATAAAACTTGTTGTCTTAGGCTTATTTTGTCTGATGTCATTTTGCTTTTTGATTACAAGATACAGTTGCAATTTGACTTTTTTAAAAATGATTTTATTATTGACATTTTACAGAAAGGAAGGGGAGAGGGATAGAAAGTTAGAAACATCAATGAGAGAGAAACATCAATCACTTGCCCCCTGCATATGCCCTACTAAGGATTTGCACACAACCAAGGTACATGCCCTTGATTGGAATTGAACCTGGGACCCTTCAGTCTGCAGGCTGACACTCTATCCATTGAGCCAAACCAGTTAGGGCGCAACTTGACTTTATAATGGGGGTAAATTCTGGTAAACCAGTGTAAGTTGAAAATACATCTAATAAACTAATCTATTGAACAACATAGCTTAGCCTAGCCTATCTTAAATGTGCTCAGACCCCTTACATTATCATAAAGTTGGGCAGTTATCTTGAGTTTTATCTCAAAAGTAATTGCCTTTCTCCTTTTCTTCTCACCCGGAAGCAATAGACACAGATGTACGTTTTGTAGACTTGTTGGGGTGCAAAACACAATATCCAAAAAGCAATGGCAATACAATACGCCGTCGAGTATCAATTGTTTCCCTTGTGATCATGTGGCTGACTAGAAGCTGTGACTCACTACCTATGCCCAGCATCCTGAGAGTATTGTACTGCATGTCAGTAGCCTGGGGAAAGATCAACATTTAGAATTTGAAATACAGTTTCTCCCGAATACTTATTACTTTCACACTGTCATAAAATCGAAAATCATGTCAAACCATTGAAAGCTGGGGACCACATGTATATCTTTTTCCATCCTTTCACAAATTTGTCTTTGAATCTAAAGCTTCTTTAGCTTTTTGCCACATCTATGGTGAGGATGAAGATCATCCTCAGCAATCAGACTGTCGACATTTCAGAAAATGTGGATATCACTCTGAAGGGACACACAGTTATTGTGAAAGGCCCGGAGGCATCCTTCAGAGGGACTTCAATCACATCAGTGTAGAACTCAGCTTCTTTGGAATGAAAAAGAAGAGGCTCTGGGTTGACAAATGGTGAGGTAGAATGGCTACTGTGCACTGTCTGCAGTCACATACAGAACATTATCAATGGTGTTATACTGGGTTTCTGTTACAAGATGAGGTCTGTGTGCATCCACTTCCCTATTATTGTTCCGGAGATTGGTTCTTTGGTTGAAATTAGAAATTTCTTGGGCAAAAAATACATCTATGGGGTTTGGATAAGGTTAAGTGTTAAGTCCATATTCATCTTAAGTCCATAAAGATGAGTTTATTCTTGAAGGAAATGACATTGAACTTGTATCAAATTCAGCTGCTTTGATTCAGCAAGCCAGAACAGTTAAAAATAGAGATATCAGAAAATCTTGGGATGGTATCTATGTTTCTGAAAAAGGAACAGTTCAGCAGGCTAATGAATATAGAGATCTAAGTTGTTTAGCCTATAGAAATAGCAAGTTGGTGATTCCTCACACTTATTTGTGATATTTTAAAGATGCAGTAAGAAGCCATGTATTTGAGAAAATAATAAAATATGTCTCTTTAGAGCATGTAGTTTGTTCATATTTATTTTTATCTATTCTGCCAATCCCTGCCTTTTAATTGGTTAATATAATCCATTTACATCTTAAGTAATTACTGATAAGGAAGGGCTTTCTTATGCTGTTTTGTTATTTATTCCTATATGTCATATGTTCTTTTATTCCTCAGCTTCTCCACTGCTACTTTCTTTTGTATTTATTTGATATTTTGGTAATATATGGTTTTGGTTTTTTTTCTCATCTCCTTTTCTGTATGTTTTAGTTATTTTCTCAGTTGTTACCCAGGGGATTACAGATGATTTTTTTTTCCAAAATATATTTTATTGACTTTTTACAGAGAGGAAGGGAGAGAGATAGAGAGTTAGAAACATTAATGAGAGAGAAACATCGATCAGCTGCCTCCTGCACACCCCCTACTGGGGATGTGCCGCAACCAAGGTACGTGCCCTTGACTGGAATCGAACTTGGGACCCCTCAGTCCGCAGGCCAACGCTCTATCCACTGAGCCAAACTGGTTTCGGCACAGATGACTTTTTAAACTTTTATGTAACAATCTAGTTTGCATTAATGTCAACTTAATTTCAATAGTATACAAAATTTTGCTCTTATATAGTTCCATTTCCCCTCTCCTTTGTGCTGTTATTATATACAGATCATATCTTTTTATATTTTGTGCTTATCAACACAGATTTGCAATTATTGCTTTATGTAATTATCTTTTAAGTTGATAGAAGAAAAAGTATAAAAACCAAAAAAATTAATTTATACTGTCTTTATACCTATTCATGTAACTACCTTTACAGTGTTCTTTTTTACTTCATGTTGATTTCTATTATTCTCTATTATCCTTTCATTACATTTTGAAAGGTTTCCTTTGGTATTCCTTATAGGATAGGTCTCCTAGCAATGAATTCTCTTGGTTTTGTTCATCTTAGTTTTGTTTTAACTTCTGCTTCATTTTTGAAATATAGCTTTGTTGAACATAGAATCTTGGTTGACAGGTTTGTTTTTTTTTAATTTTATTGGTTTTTTAGAGAGGAAGGGAGAGGGATAGAGAGTTAGAAACACTGATGAGAGAGAAACATTAATCAGTTGCCTCCTGCACACCTCCTACTGGGGATGTACCCACAACTAAAGTACATGCCCTTGACCGGAATTGAACCTGGGACCTTTTAGTCTGCAGGCCGATGCTCTATCTGTTGAGCCAAACTGGTTAAGGTGGTTGACAGTTTTTTCTTTCAGCACTTTGCATATATTATCCCACTGCCTTCTGACCTCTATAGTTTCTGATAAGAAAGCAGCCACCAGTCTTTTATTTTTGAGTATATTTTTATTGCTTTCATAGAGGAAGAGAGAGGGAAAGAGAGATATAAACATTAATGATGAGAGATAATCATTGATCAGCTGCCTCCTGCATGCCTCCTATGGGGACTGAGCCCACAACCTGGGCATGTGCCCTGACCAGGAATTGAACCATGACCTTCTTGTTCATAGGTCAGCACTCAACCACTGAGCCATGCCAGCTTGGGCAGCAGCCACCAAATCTTATTGAAGATTCCCTGTATGTGATGAATTGCTTTTCTCTTGCTACTTTTTTAAAAAAATATATTTTATTGATTTTTCACAGAGAGGAAGGGAGAGGGATAGAGAGCCAGAAACATCGATGAGAGAGACATAGATCAGTCACCTCCTGCATAACCCCCAGTAGGGATGCGCCTGCAACCAAGGCACATGCCCCCAACTTGGAATCGAACCTGGGATATTTCAGTCCGCAGGCGGACACTCTATCCACTGAGCCAAACTGGTTTCAACATCTTGCTACTTTTAAGATTCTCTCTTTGTCTTTTTTCATTTTGATTATGATGTGTCTAGGTGTGGATCTCTTTGAATTTATCCTATTTGGAGTTCATTTAGCTTTATGCATGTGTAGATTAATGTTTTTCATTAAATTGGCAAAGTTTTGGGTCATTATATTTTTCAAATATTCTTCTGCTCCTTTCTCTATTTCTTCTGAGACATCCATTGTGCATATGTCGCTAAACTGTCTGCCTAGCAAGGATGGAAGATGGCAGCTTGTTCCCCAACTGATTGCACTACATGTCTGCTGCAGGAATAAACAGCAGCCTGATAGGGGTCAGCAAGGCATTAAGTTAAAGTTTGGGGCCCCCTTTTGGTCATGTATTGAATGAGGTATTTCTTGCTGGGAGATGACAGTCCACTGAACTAATGAACTTGACTTGTGTTTCCTCTGTAGATTCAATGTCAACAACACCATTCTTCATCCGGAGATTGTGGAATGGTAAGTACAATCTGTGGCTACCTTGACTATCCATTGTGCTCAGCTCAGGAAGGTGAGAGACCCTGCTGTTCCTTCCTACTCCAATTCAGAGAGCCCAGCAGACAAGCCAGTTCCAGATCTTCCCAGTCTTCTGTCTTCTTTGTTTTTTTTGTTTGTCAATTGCTTTGTTTTTTTGAAAGAGCATGAGTCATTTGAATGTCAATTAAATTTCACTTATATTTTCCTTTATTTTCAGTCTTTTGAAGCTCCTACTAAAAATAAGCCAACTGTTGGTAGCTCAGTTAAAGTAGATAGTGAAAAGACTAAAAATAAACATCATATATACGATCAGAAAGGTAAACATGTTTTCCTCATGTCATGCACCTACTTTCTTCCCTTGGTGATGTTGGCAGCCCCTACCTGCAGCATAACTGGTTTCTGGAAGGTCAAAGCAGGACAAGCTTCCTCAGGTTGGGCAATGCCTTTGTGGACTCTGGAAGTGGCCCCCCAACCCTAACCCTACCCCTAACCCTGTGCCATTAGTTTTCTTCCTAACCATCAAATTGCTCTTTGATAGCACCAAAATGTTTTTATTTTATTGATTTTTTTACAAAGAGGAAGGGAGAGGGATAGAGTCAGAAACATCGATGAGAGAGAAACATCGATCAGCTGCCTCCTGCACACCCACTACTGGGGTTGTGCCCACAACCAAGATACATGCTCTTGATCCGAATCGAACCTGGGACCCTTCAGTCTGCAGGCTGACGCTCTATCCACTGAACCAAACCAGTTAGGGCAAATGTTTTTATTTGCTATATGCCTACACTTACTCTGAATGTAGGCTGAGAAGTAAGGCAGGGCTTTTGTCACATCATCACCTGAGTGGGAGGTGGGTAGACTCTTCACGTCTGATCCTAAGGCCATATGGTCACCTTTCCTCGTCTGTCTGGGACGGCTCGCTCACCTAGTCTTGGAGCTTGGGAACTCTGACCTAAAGGATGAGTAGGATTGGTCGATGAGGCTGGGACAGCATGGAGTGGGGGAGGAGATAACTTGTTCAGCGGCTGGAGATGAGAAAGGGAAATCGCCTTGTGTGTCCTGCGTAGAGCCTCACACTGGGCAAGTGCCTTGGAGGGTGGCTGGACAGTTGGGCAGGGACTGGAGTGGCCATGGTGTCAACTTAGACTTCATTTTGAGAGAAATGGGAACCAAGGGAAACCTTTGAAGTATTTAAGCAGAGTGGTAGGATCAGGTTTGCATTCTAAGAAATCATTTTGGCTTCAGGCTGGAGACTCAGTTGTAGGGCAAGAGTGGGAACAGGTTGCCAGATGAGAAGCTGTTGCAGGTTCTGGGTGGCAGTGGAGGGTGGCGGGACAGAGTTGAGAGGCAGAGCGTTAGTCAAGGGGACTGCTCCTGAGAGGAACCTACTGTGACAGCTGCGTGAGGGGCAAGTTGAAAGTGACTCTGGGTTTTTGTCCTGAACAGCTGGAAACAAAAGATGGCGATGGCTAGGAGGGGCAGGTTCTGTGGCGTGTGTTGGTTTCGCGTCAAGGACCAGTGACTGGGCCAGAGGTGAGGGCTGAGTGCTGTTGGCAGGCATCACTACTGACCCTCGAGGAGCTGGAAGGCAGGCGTGCCAGCTTAGTGCTCTCAGCAGCCCTGGCCCAGTGCCTGTCATGCCACACATTCTGAGGGTGGGGCCTCTGTCCTTCAGGTACTGGGCCACCTCCTGTTTCCATAAAGTAACCAATGCCTGGCTCATCTCCAGCCCCCAGCTGACAGAAGAATAAATCCTGGTACTCGGGCATGGGCCGAGTTCACTCACCCTCCACATGTGGCTTTCCCTCATGGCTGCTTACACTCGATGCTTTATAGATGATGGCTAAATGGCATGCTCCAGCATCTCCTAAGGGATAAGTCATTAGTTCATCACTTTGGGGCAAACACACTTTATTTCTAATGACATTTCCAAGGCTCTGAAGTAGATTCTGCATTCATAAGAATACTTCCCAACTTTATTAAAGCCAGCAGCGGAAAGGACTCATTTGGCATTCAATGGCAGTAGAACTGTTTTAGAAATGTCACATTGTCCTCACTGCCTCAGGGGTGTGTTTTCATAGCGTGGGTGTTAGCCTCTGCAGGCATGCGCAGTGCAAGCCTGGAAGTCATGATCATTGCCCTCCTAGTCACTGAAGGAAGGAGTCTGGGTGGAATGGGGGCAGGTCCCTCATTTGCAGGAGAGAAGGGGTCTTTTCTGAACTTTAAATTATGACTCATTGATGCATCTTTGGGCCCCTGCGTCCTGAATGCTTTTAACATAGCCTGTCTCTAGGCCCCATAGAGAGAAGCTGTGAGGGGTAGTGGATAAAGGGCAAATACAACCTCTAACCCCAGCATACTCTGCCTGGAAAGTCACTTAATATTCAGAGCCTCAGCTTCCTCCTTTGTAAGATGGGGATAGAGGGGTCCCTAACTCTCAGTGTGGGTGGGGCCTCAGCCTCTTCTGTAACATGGACATGGAGGAGTCCCTAACTCCCAGTGTGGGTGTGTCTTAGAGCATCGGGTTACCCTCACTAAGTACCACCTCATAAACAACAGAAAGAAATGTCTTTCTCCCAGTTCTGGAGACTGGAAGTCCAAGATCAAGGTGCAGACTGGTGTGGTGTCTGGTGAGGACCCACTTCCTGGTTCAGAGATGGTCTTCTCTCTGTGTCCTCACATGGCAGAGGGGACAGGGAGCTCTCTCGGGCCTCTTTTGTAAAGGCATTTGAGGGCTCTGTTCTGATGACCTGATCATCTTCCAAGGGTCCCACTTCCTATGCGAGACATTGGAGATTAGATTTCAGCAGGAATTCTGGAGGGAGACATTCAATCTGTAGCACTGAGCGTCAGTTTCCTCCTACAAAGCAGAACTGGTTTCCCTTGCTGGATGTCTGAAGAATTCAATGAGCATAAGTGCTGTTATCTTTTGAGACTTCCTGTGTGCAAGGTATTGTGCTAAGCCCTCGACACATATCACCTTATTTAAAGAGGTATTTTGTATATGTTATAGGGTAGGTTCTCTGATTATCCCCAGGCTCCGTATGACAAGAAAAAGCCAGCAGCTGGGCCCGGGCTGATGGCCCTGGGATCTTGCACTGCCCCTTGCTGCTCTGAGGAGCACCTGTATGGCGGGGGCCTACCTGCGTGTCAGCCTTTCTCTCAGTTCACTCTTGGCTACTGGACAGGCAGGGGTGTCAGAGCCCCTGGAATGGGTCTTGTGTCAGGTATTGGATCTTGAGGAGGTAGAAGGACAGGGCCTGTGCAGCGAGCACCATGCCTCCTGCCACCAGCATACACCCCAGCTCCTGCTTAGCAACGGGGCTGGGCTTTGAGATTCCCCCGAGCCTGTCTGATTGGGAGGCAGCGGCTCTCCAGCTTCCTTTCTCATTTTGTTTGGGTGCCATTCATTTCCTTGTGGTGACTGCTTTATTGTTTTCCATTCTCTCAAGCGGTGCCTTTTTGATTTCCTGTAAATTCCTCTATAATCATACTCTTCCCCCAAAACATGAGATCATAACTGATAATTTCTCTTCTTGAGCTGGGTATTGCAGTTTGAATGTGGAGGTCAAAAGTTGAAACTTAATAAGAGCAGGCATCTCACTTCCATAATTTAGGCTGTGTTTCTCTTCTCTTGTTCTGCAGATGATTAAATTGATCTGTAGGTAGGCTGGGAAATGAGAGGAGATGCTTTTGCACTGTCTAATAGCACCGTGCCTGGAATTTGAGTTAAGTTCCCCCAGAAGCACCACAGGAGAGCTGGCACGTCAGCAAGTTCCGTGTGCCTTCTTGGGTTTGAAGTGAGACTGACTGAGTCATCAGCTGGTCTCAGAACTGGTCATCATACCGAACAAAGGTGTCTTGCGTGCATTAACAGGCAGTGGGGAAACAGATCTATTTCTACCCCGTTTCTATGTTCCGGAGATGGTGAGGATTAGGGGCAAAGCACACCAGGATCCTACGTCCCAAATTAGAAAAGGCCCATAGGTGATGGCCTAGATTCTTGATATGTACATGAAAACTATTTCTGTAAGTATACTTTTTGCTGTTTTTGTCTCCAAACATATAGGCATTCAACCCCAAGTTAATAAGAAACCCAAGTGGAAAGCGGGATTCTAAGCATAGTGAGAGCTTGAGATACGGTGTGCCAGAAGGCAGGAGCCGGGCTGTGGGAGCACCAGGGCCTGGTGCCGGGCACCTCCCCTGCATGTGGCCCACGTCTGCCTAACTCCAGTCTGGTCCTAGACACACTGGGCTCACAGCTGCACTAAACCATCACTACTTCATGGCTCTGATTTCTGTGAGAAGACTTATTCATTGAGTCTCTTGAACATGTTCCAGCCAGCTTTTTCTTTGCTGTCCCTGCTACTGCTCTGGAATTTTACCCTTTGCATCACTAGGGGTGGAAGAAGTGGTCTCGGGGGTCCTGTGGAATTGAATTCCCATTCACCTCTCCCACAGAACCACCCCCCATACATTCATCTGCAGGGGAGACGGAATTCCTGTCCTTGCAGGTGGTTTTTTTTTTTTTTAAATATATTTTATTGATTTTTTACAGAGAGGAAGGGAGAGGGACAGAGAGAAACATCTATGAGAGAGACATCGATTAGCCGCCTCCTGCATGCCCCCTAGTGGGGATGTGTCTGCAACCAAGATACATGCCCTTGACCTGAATTGAACTGGGACCTTTCAGTCCGCAGGCCGACGCTCTATCCACTGAGGCAAACCGGTTTTGGCGGAGGCCTCCTTTTCTTTTGAAATGAGGCCATTACCTCCTCTTGTTGAAAGGAAGGTGTTTCCAGCTTTGGTGCAACGCACAGATACTATTTCTACCGCAGTGACTGGGTCTGCTCTGGGCCAGGCACTGTTCTGGCCCTGGGCTGCCTCCTGGAGGAGACTCACGTGAAGAAGAGATTACACTGTGATAGCTCACGGAGGATTCCATAGGCAGGACTGGGAATAGAGACAGCCGCTTAGCCTGTATGGAGGATGGAGGGAGCCGAAAAGTCACCTTGAGAAAAGTGCCTTTCTTGTGGGAGCTGGAGGATGAAAGGTCACAGAAAAGGCACTGGAAGTTCCAGGCAGAGGAGTCCACTGTGGGGGACAGGGGAGAGCTCAGGAGTCACCTGTAGTTTGAACTTCATCCTGAGGACATCTAGAGGGCACTGAAGGTTTTGAACAAGGAAAAGCAAGATCAGGTTTGCATTTTCTAAAGCTCTGCCTGTCAGGAACAGACAGCCTGGAGGCTTGAAGGCCAGCAGAGGCAGGAGAGGTTGTCCTGGCTGGAGGGGGTGGGGTCTGGCTGGAGGGAAACAGGGTGTGAGAGAGGTGGTGATGGTGGATTCACAGTCCGTGGTCCTCATCTGGATGTGGGAGCAGTAGATGGACCAGAGCGGGGTGTCTGGGATGATACCGGTTAAGTTTTATGCAGCTGGGGCTGGCAGAGCTGTGGTTGAGATGGGGCACATGGATGGGTGGGTGTTTCTGTCACCGTGAGCTGGAGGCGCCCGGGGGACCTGTGCCAGAGGGGCTGTGGGAGCTGGGAGAGGGGAGGGGTGGGAGGGCAGGGAAGGGAGGGCTATCAGGGATATGAGAAGGGGT
>PVJN01055740.1:0-12983 GCA_004026805.1 Lasiurus borealis | reverse complement strand
ACTGTGGCTTGCACACCTCTAAACTTAATTCCTGTTTACTCTCCTGTCCCCCTGTCCCTCCGCTCAGGTGGGCATGTACAAGGTACATCCGCCAATGCCCAGTTCTCTGTCAGCCGAGGCTCAAGCCTTCCTCCTACGAACTTTTGAGCCAGACCCCCATCTCCGCGCCAGTGCTCAGGCACTGCTGGGGGACCCCTTCTTGCAGCCTGGGAAGAGGAGCCGAAGCCCGGGCTCGCCTCAGCATGCCCCACGGCCCCCAGGTACTGCCCGGTGCCCACTGGAGGGAGGGCAGAGGGCTGTGGCGCTGAGGGCTGAGGCGGGGCCCGGGCTGACAGCCTTGTCCCTCCCTCAGATGCCCCTTCAGCCAGCCCTCTTCCTTCAGCTGACTCTACCACCCAGTCCCAGACATTCCCACGCCCTCAGGCACCCTCTCAACACCCGCCTAGTCCCCCGAAGCGCTGCCTCAGCTATGGGGACACCAGCCAGCTCCGGTGAGAGCCCGGGGTCCTGGGGCGGGTTCGCTTGATCAGGTTTTGTCCTCGTACTCCCTCCAGAATAAGCCCTCTCTCTAGGGACCTGGGCACCTTGAGCGCTTGCAAGGATGGCACTTGGTGCCTACCTCCCAATTGCTCTTACAGTGGTACCTTGAGATACGAGTTTAATTCGTTCCGTAACCTTGAGGCGTGGGAAACTATGAGACGCTCGAGTCGTGGTAAACTGGTGGGTCGTGTGCAGCCGGCCGATCCGCTCGATTACTCCTATCTCAAATGTTGCTTGTATTTCAAAGCAAAAATTGCTTGCTCGATGGCTCGTATCTCAAAAAACTCGTATGTTAGGGCACTTGTATCTCCAGGTACCACTGTACAAGTATTTAGTCAGGGTGGCACCTGGGTACCAGGTTCCTCTTTTATCCCCTGGGAGACAGGCCTGAACGTCAAAGCCAGAGCCAGGATGCAAATCCTGCGGCGGAGGTAGCTGGACGGTATTGCCGCCCGCCCTCCATTGGCCGCTCCCCATTGCACGCAGGGTGCCCGAGGAGCCCGGAGCCGAAGATCCCGCGTCCCCTGAGGAGAGTTCGGGGTTGAGCCTGCTGCACCAGGAGAGCCAGCGCCGGGCCATGCTGGCCGAGGTGCTGAAGCAGGAGCTGCCCGAGCTGGCGGAGAATCTGTGGCTGGAGCAGGAACAGGTGGGCGGCCCGCCCCAACGCCCCCTGGTGGTAGAGCACGGGCAGGACTCCTGCGAACGGCCTTCCGCAACCCCAGCCCCTTACCAGCCTCTCTCTCTGGGCTCAAGCGGGAATACCTTCCTTCCCAGGACCCCCGTCTGGGCCGGAACCTTGTGGAACAGCTCCTGCACTGCCTCGGGGCGCACATCCACACGCCCAACCGCCGGCAGCTGGCGCAGGATCTGCGGGCGCTGCAAGGGCAGCTGCGGGCCCAGGGCCTGGAGCCTGCACTTCTGCACGGACCACTCTTTGCCTTCCCGGATGCGGTAAATGAGTTTCCTCCCTGTGAGGGCTGCCCGAGAACAGCTAATGAACTCCTGTGCCAGGACGTGATGCTGAAAGATTCCAGATCTTCTCTGTGAAGATGGAGCCATTAGGGAAGGGACGTCTGCTCAGTCCTAGCTTCCCATCCCCTCCCTTGACTTCAAGCCCGTCCACCCCACTTGCTTCAGGCAGACTTTCTAGGCCTTTCCAACTGCAGCCCCACCTCTCTTTGAGGCTCAGCAGTCTCAGCGGCGCCATCCTCCCTCCCTCCCAGGTGAAGCAGATTCTCCGCAGGCGCCAGATCCGCCCACACTGGATGTTCGTGCTGGACTCGCTGCTCAGCCGGGCGGTTCGGGTAGCCCTCGCGGTGCTGAGCCCGGGTAGGCCGGGAGCAGAGGTGGCCTGCCTGCGGGTGAGGGCGTGGCCCTGGGAGGCGTGGGGTGTTAACACCCATGGAGCTGGCAGGGTGTGTGGTCACCAGGCCCGGCTCAGGCCAGGAAGGAGTGGGGAGGGGAGGGACCAAAAGGACATCTCCCAGACTGACCAGCACTTGGCCAGTGCACAGAGCTCCCCATGCCCCCTGCCCGAGTCTGAGGGTCTCACCTCACTCTGCCCGGCAGGCGTGGAGAAGGATGCAGTCCCACAGAGCTCAGAGGAGTCCAGTCAAGAGGAGTCCCAGCCCAAGCATCAGGACACCCCAGTCCAGCCAAGCCTGCTCCCGGGGGAACCCGAGCAGAGCCCCCCACCTCTGATGGTGCAGCTGGGCCTCTTGCGAGCAGAGACTGATAGGTAAGCCCCCTGGGACCCATCCATAGCCTCTGTGTGAGTATCATCCCCCACTCCACCCTCCCTTCTACTGGCCTTCTGCCATCCACCAGGCTCCGAGATGTCCTGGCTGAGAAGGAGTGGGAGTGCCAGGCTCTGATGCAGCAAGCTCTCCAGCGGCTGAATGAGGAGGCCAGGACCTGTTCCCTGGCCTCAGGGCCCCCCGGTGAGCGGGAGGACACTAATGGGGGTGGGAGGCGGCTTCTGGCGGGAGCACCCCTGGATCCACCTGATTTTTCTCCTTGACAGCTGCTCGAACAGTGGACCAGGGCCTGGTGCAGTGGCTGCAGGAACTGAACGTGGATTCAGGCACCATCCAGACAGTGAGGAGGGGGTGCTGGCTATCCGTGACCTCTCCCCACCCACACTCCGCCTCTGCCCCTCTCTCAGCTCTTTGCCCTTTCCCCTCTGATACAGAGAACCTCGACAGGAGAGGAACAATTAGGATTCCCTCCCGTTGTAAAGATGAAAAAACGAGGCCCAGAGAGGGGTGGGATGTGCCCTAGCATGCTGGCAGTAAAACAGAACTAGGCTCTGATTCTCCGGGCGCCTCTCTCTCTGACTTTGATCTCTCCCTGTTTCTGTGTGGGCATCGTTGTCCACAACCAGCTGCTGAACCACAGCTTCACCCTCCATGCCCTGCTGACCTGTGCCACTAAGGATGACCTCACCTACACCCGCATCAGGTATGTCCTGTGCCCTCCGGGGTGACCCATGCGTATGGGATCATGCTGGTTAGATCCTGACACCCCGCCCCCACCCTCCCCGCAACAGGCCAGCCTGGTTTCCTCTCTGGAAGCCACAGGGACACCAGGCTCCCGTGGGGACCGAGGGGGCATTAGGGAGACGGTGGGTACCAGGGAGAGCCCCGGGTCTTCGGGCCGAGCCACAGTGAATCTGCTACCCCCAGGGGAGGGATGGTCTGCTGCATCTGGAGAGCCATCCTGGCACAGCGAGCAGGATCCGCGGCCGTTACCTCTGGCCCCCAGGAGGCTGAATGAGGCCAGACCCAAGGATGAGCGAATGGAGAAGACGCGAGCAAGTTCTGACACACCCACCGCAGGGCCCAGGGGAGACCGGGCGGGGCCAGCTGGTGGTAGGGGCAGTCCAACCACAGGGACGCCCCAGCTCACTGACAGGGACTATTAAACAGAACACTTTTGTACCTACCGTTGGGTTTGGCAGCTTCTGAGGTACGCAGGGTCCCTGGGCCCAGCTCTCTGTGTCTGAATCTAAAGTGCCTTCACCCGGCCCCCTCCCTTTGCCCACTCGTTCCTGTCATCACCCCAACCCCGAGCCCCAGGCAGACATCAGCCCCTCCTTGCCCTTCGAATAGACTTTATTGGCTTCCACCAAAGGCAGGCTCTGAGTGCGGATCCGGAGAGAGGTGTGCCAGGGTGTGCCAGGCGCCTATGTCCGGGGGGCCAGGTTGGTTCGGAGGGGCAGAAGGCCGTCCACCCACTCGCACGGTCGCTCCAGGAGCGTCTGCCACAGCTGCTTCTCCTCCGCGGTGGAATCCATCCAGGGCACCTGGAGCCCGTAGCTGCTGCCTGGGCACGGGCGGAGGTCACGGTCACCGTCACGTGAGACACCCCAGGTCCCAAGGAATACCGGCCTGGTCCCCGATGACGCACTGACACCGCAGTTCTCGGCGGACACCACCGCTCACAGAAGGAAAAGTCCCGAGACCACTCAGGAAGCCCCGGCCTCCCGGCACTGGCTGTCCCCCAGGGTCCTGCCCACTTACCGGTGCCCAGGCTGAGGCGCGTGGCCCCCAGCTGGCGGCTGGCCAGGGCCCCGTGGTCCCAGAGGGAGAGCTCGGCACAGGCCTGGCGCAGGTCCGCAGGCCCGAAGCCGTCGTACACCATGGTGTGGTTGAACACGGGGCTGAGGCTCCGCCGCACCACCCGTGTCCGCTGGCGGCTGGCCCGGCTGTCGTCCGGCAGCACCGAGCTGTGGGGAGGCGGCTGGCCTCAGGGGGCCACCCCCGACGCTCCCCAGAACCAACCTACGCTCCCTCGCCATGTCCGTGTCCTCTGGCTCCCGCCTGAGAACTGGCCTCCACTCTCCATACCCTAGGACAGCGGTCGGCAAGCGGGCCGTTTGCTGCTCTGCTGACTAATGAGTTTGCCGACCGCTGCCCTAGGACCTTTGCACCAGCTCCTCTCAGGTCTCCGGTGAGTGAGCGATGGCTGTGAAGTGGCACTTTGCTCCTCCCCAACTCAAACCTTCCTGACTCCCTCTGTCTCCCCGAGTCATGTCCACACCCCGTAAAGCCCGGGGCCTTTCTGCAAGATCAAATACTGCTCAGAAGTACAGAGCCTGAGAGAGACACAGCGAGTCAGGGCTGGGTCTCCGAACCTGTTCTGCCTGCCTCCGTGTTACTTTCTGAGGATGAGGCAGAACTGGGGCCACCACCAGAGGTACCCCAGAGCTTGCTTTGAAAACCATAGCCCGGCCTTGCAGGATCTCCATGGAAGGGGCCCTGTGATCGCCTCCCCGCCCAACTCCCTCCCCCCCAGGTCCCAGCCTCAGCCCTCCAAGTCCTAGAGGTGCCGGCCACTGAACTGCAGGCCTGAAAGGTGTCCTCAGCTCTCTGGCCTCAAGCTGCCCCTTCACCCCTGCTCAGAGGTCAAAGCCCCGACCAGGAGATCGAGATTGGGAGATGAGAAAGGGGTGGGGAGCGCCACTTCCGGCAGAAGGAGGGGTGGGGCGCTCCCAGGGCCCCTCACCATTGAATGTAAGAATCCAGGGATCCCGGACGAAGAGGCACCAGGTCCTGGGCTTCCTTCACCCAGAAGTGGAGCTCCCCGCTCAGGGGCAGTCCCTCGCCTGCGGAGAGGCCGGCTCAGGGCTGCTCCAGCGACAGAGCCCTCCCCGCTGTGGGACAGGAGCTCCCACCTCCCAGGCCCCCCCCTCCCACCGCCAGGGTCTCTCGTGGGCGCCACTCACCCTCAGAGCCCGCGGGGACGTATTTGAGGGACAGAGAGAGCCTCCCGCGGCTGGGAAGGTCGTCAGGAGAAGGCGACACCTGCGAGGGGGGCTGGTCAGGAGCGGGGCCAGGACCCCCGGCAAAGAGGCCACGCTGGGGTGGAGCCCCCGGACACGGGGAGGGCAGGGGGAGGGCGGGCAGGGCCTGGGGGGGGGGAACCACCGGGAAGGTGCAGCCTGAGGGTGGGGGAAGGCGGGCGGGGTCCGGCCCTGGGCCCCCTGCACGGGCAGCGGCCTCACCCGCGGCTGCAGCGGGAGCCAGACGGCCTCGGAGTCCCAGTCCCACGTGTCCAGGGGCACCTCCACTTCGCCCAGAAAGACGTTGCGGCCCAGGCTCTCGCGGTGCCACACGGACAGGCTCAGCACGCGGCCCGCCAGCTCGGCCTGCGGGACCGAGTACTGGGGAGGCGGTGCCGCCTTCAGTGCAGCTGCGGCGCCCCCGCCCCCCGGGGGACCCCGAGGGCGTCCCCGGAGTCTGAACAGGCGCCGCGCCTGCACTGGCCTCCCTGCAGGCGGGGGGCTGGCAGTGGCCGCTCGGGGCTGCCCCCGCCCCCCGATTTAGGAATGGGGGCCCCCGCCCCCCAGCCTTACCCGGAGCGTCTCGTTGAAGACGGGGTTCAGGTTCCGCTTCTTCACCGCCGTCTTGCGCTTGCTCTGCTTGTCCGGGAAGAGGTAGCTTTTGACGTAGCTGAGGGGTGGGAGGGGGGACAGAGATAAGTGGGGTCCCTCCCAGCACCTCCTCCCCGGCCTGGGGGCTCCCTCCCCCACACACATACACACTCTCTCTCTCATACACACACACACACACACACATATTCTCACATACACTCACAAACACACACACACACTCTCTCACACACACACACATACATACTCTCACATACACACACTCTCACACACATACATCACACACATCTCAAACACACACTCACAAACACACACATGCACTTACACATACACACACCCTCACACACACATACACTCACATGCACGCACACATACACATACACTCACACATACACACACATACACACATACACTCACACACACACACCCTCACACACACATACACACATACACTCACACACACACACACCCTCACACACACATACACACATACACTCACATGCACTCACACGTACACACACCCTCACACATCTCTCAAACATACACACTCTCATACATACACTCACACATATATACACTCACACACACTCACATACACATACACATCTCAAACACACACTCACACATACACTCACATACACACACTCTCACACACACATCTCTCAAACATATACACACACACACACTCACACTCACACTCAGCTTCCGTCCAGCGCTCTACAGGGGCCACCTCACTCACACCCGCCCCTCGGGAGAACCTGTGGCCCCTGTGGCGCCCCGGGAAGCGGCCCGGCGGGGGGACCGGGCGGGGGGCTCGGGCGGCACTCACGGGTCGGAGCGGCGGCGCCGCGCGGCGGCCAGGCCCTGGCACTGGATCACTTGCACGCGCAGCTCGGCCGCGTCCCGCGCGTAGCAGAGCGCGAAGCGCACGGAGCCGCGCACCCGCACCGCGTCCGCCTCCCCCGACAGGCTCAGCTGCGGCGGAGGGGGGTGTGTGTGTCAGGGCGGGGGACGCGGGGTCCGGTGGGAGGTGGGGGACCGCGCGGGCGGCGGGGGCCGGGCACGGCGAGGGGCTGGCGGGGGCTGAGCGTCAGGCCGGGGCCAGGGCGGGGCGGGGGGCTCAGGGTCAGCACGTGGGGAGCGGCGCCCTCACCGTGGAGGAGCTGAGGCTGGACACGGAGGAGCTGCTGCTGAGCGCGCGGGCGAGCGGGGGCGCGGGCGTGGGGGGCGGCTCCCCGTTCTCCACGGCCTCGGGCGCCGCCTGCACCTGGGGAGGGAGCAGCGTCGGGGCGCCCTCTTTGCCCAGCCCCGCCCCGACGGCGCCCGCTCCCCGCTCCCTCGGCTCCGGGTCTTGCCGCCGCCCGGGCCGCCCCGCCTACCTGGGCCGGGCGCGGCCGCTCCTCCTCCCCGGCCGGTGCCTCCGACTCCGGGCCCGCCGCCTCCGCGCAGACCTGTGAGCCCCCGGGGCGGGGGGCTGGGGCTGGGGGTGCACAGGCCGCTGAGCCAGCCCCTCCGCGCCTCCCAACACTTCGGGGGAGACCGGTTGGCAAGCCCGTGGCCTGAGCACCGGGCCCCACTGCTGCCCCGGGGTGTCCAGAGAGACCGCTGCACCCCCACCCCAGCGCCGGGGGAGGAAGGTGAACACCGGTGGCTGGAGCCCCTCAGAGTTGCCTCTGATCCCCACAGCCTCTCCGTGCTCCCCTCCCATGTGCACACACCCTCCCATGTACCTTTCTGGGCCTGGGGCTCCTCCTCATGATCTGATGCTTTTGGGGGGACATATGGGGAGGGGAAATCCGGTCCCTGAAAGAAGCAAGGGGCACAGGTCACAGTGGGAACTGGTGAGGAAGGGTTGAAGGTTAAGATGGGGTCAGAGGTCAGAGGCTCCAGCTGGCTGCCCCTGCTTTAGAGTTAGCTCAGCCACCGGGGCAGGGCCGGCACCAGCTTGCAGGACCCGTTGGACCTGTACTTCACACCCCGTCACAGTTCAGCGCCTGCCTTTCCTGACTCCCAGGGTCCCCATTAATGGTGAGGGGTGGGGGGACGTGGGGAGGGGAGTCAGTAGTATCTGAGTCCTGGACCTCAACCTGCTCAGTCCCTACTCCACAGTAACAGCCAGACTCAGAGATTTTCTTAGAGGTCCGTTCTCCCATTTGACAGAAAGCATGACAGAGGCACAGACCTCATTCTCAGGATGGGTTTCTTTCCCAACACACGCCACCTCTACTCTACGGCGCGTTCCTTTATCAGTTCATGCAGCCACTCATCACTCACCTCCGCCTCACGGAGCCTCTCCTGGGGGGCCTTGTCTGTGGGGAGTCTAGGAGTAGGGAGAAGGGGCTGTCAGGGATGGGACCCTAATGACTGGTAGGCACCCCCCCCCATCCTCCCTTCCCGCCACAACTACTCATTCACCTGGGCTCCAACTCCTCTTCCGTCTCCTTCCCAGCAGGCTCGGGTTCCCTATCGCTACCCAGAGCTTGTTCTCCTGCGTGCAGGCGAGAAGCTCTGTGAACCCCCTCCACAGAGGGTAGTACTGAGGGGTGGTACCCGACCAAAGGCTGGACGAGGAACCCAGGGGCCCTCTGCCTGTCCACACACACTGGGTGCCCGGCCTGCACAAGGCCTGCCCTGCCGCGCCCTGAGGACCTCTCACCATTGGAGGTCTTCTTCCTGCGGATGGAGGCTCGGACCAGGTCAGAGCCGAGGTGGGCATGGCGGTGCCGCCGGGCGCGCGCTTCCTGGAACCAGTCCCCCGTCAGGATTTTCAGCTGCCCAGGGTCTGCCAGCGAAGCTCGGAGCTTGCTGGAGGATTGGGGGAGGGGGGCATGGGGGGATGGCGGTTAACCATTCACCCAGCCAACATTCCTGCCACCCACTATGCGCCAGGCCCTCTACCTGGGACCAGGGACACAATAGCAAATCCGACGTGATCCCTGCTCTGGAGGAGCTCAGGCTGGTGGGGAGACTGAGTCCAGAACAGACAGTGTGTTATAGTGAGGCAGGTGCCATGAAGGATATGAGAAGGGCCAGTTTTGTCTGTGGGAATTCAGGAGGACTCCCCAGAGGAGGCGGCATTTGAATTGCCTCTTAAAGGACTAATTGGATTTCTTCAGGTGGAGGAGGATTTTATTCATTAAAGTGACTACTCTGCTTAATCCCTCCTAATTTTATAAGGTAGAATTTCTTAGCCCCATTTAACAAATGAGAAGGCAGGTGAATTGCCCAAGACTGCACAGCTAGGGGGTGTCTGTCCCCAAGCACTACTTATAAGTCCTGTGCTCCTCTGCCACTGGGCTCTTCCAGGAGGAAAGAATGAAAGGTGGGTGTGTTCAGGGACAGTGGAGCACTGAGTGGCTCTAGCGGACACTGTATGTGTGGCAGGGGTGGTGGCTGATGAGATGTGGGAGGCTACAGGGACCAATCAGGAAGGCCTGGGGACCACGCTTAGAAGCTTGCCCCTGACACGTGATGCTGAAGAGCCAGGAGAGGGATCAGCAAGGCATATTAAGGACAGATCTGAGGCCCCCCACCTCTCGCCCGGCCTCACCTGACGCGCCCCTCCTCCAGCTGGCGCAGGTGGGCATCCCGCTTGAGGACCTCGGCAATGGCCTCCCGCTCCTCCTCGGTCAGGAAGCTGAGGTCCAACAGCCCACCGGCCTCGGGCTCTGGCTCATGCGCCATGAGGCGGTGAGCTGGGGCCCAGGGCCCCTCTTGAGATGGGTGGCCCCTCTGAGGCATCAGCTGGGGCAGTGCCCCCACTGGGCACACATAGCTCCCTGGGGACAGACTTGGGGTTAGGTCAAGCCCTGCCCCAATACAGGGCACATCCTGGAGTTGGCTGCCTCTTTCTGCCCAAATGTATTCTAGGTGGCGGGCAGGATGCAACCCAGGAAGGCTGAGGTCAAGGTGGCATGGGATGCACCCATGGACACATGTGTACACTGGAACACACTTGAAGTTATATACAGTGACACATGCGTACACACTGACACATGAAAATACAACTGTCCACACTGAGGTGTACACCAGTCACACATACACACTGATGCCTGTATAAGGACAGGCACGCACACACGTGTTACTCCATGAAGGGCCCTATGGAGTCATGCCCACACCAAGAGATGGATCTGACATAGCTTTAAACCTGCACACAGGCCCATGCCTGTGAAGGGAGGCAGGATGCACAGGGCGGGTTCACCTGTACAAGAATAAGTCCTGGGACAGACTTGTCCCTAGATATCCCCAGACCACACAGACTTTTGCACACACAGTGCTCCCCCGACCAGACTGTGAGGCCTTCACCCCCAAAGCCAGGACTTTGCAGACAACAGATGGCTGGTAAACGTTAGATTCATTAAAGGCGGGAATACATTTGCACACACCTGAGGAATGGACACAGACAACACACACACAGGCACACACATATCTGCTCACCCCCCCTGTCCTGGAACCTCCTAATGTGGGTCCCTTCCCTCCACCCTCCACCCTGCCCTGGCCCATTTGGTCTTCCTGTTTGAGGCAACCTCCTCCCCAGCCCACACCCCCAACTTCCTCCCCGCACCCCGCACCGAGGTAATGGCCACACCCACCCACTCCCACAGACCAGGAATGCCCCAGTTGCCAGCCCTGTCCTCTTCTTCAGACCCCCTGCGTCCCTGGCTCTGGCCACGTGGGTCCCCACTCTCCCTGACCCAGGACTTGGCTAGGGTCCCAGTGGTGAAAGCCAGCTGCTGGCAAAGCAGCCCCAGCTGCCCAGGTAGAATGCTGACCCCGGAAGCAAAACATTTGCTCAGCCCTGAGGGGCGTGTGGTTGTGTGGACGTGGCAAGGGGCCCGTGACTGGGCCACGAGTAGAGCAGAGCCATGGTCTGAGCCCCCTGGGTGGTCTCTCCCACCCTCCTGTCCTCTGCCAGGCCAGGGCACCGGGCTGGGCTGCATGGGAAGGCAGGTCCTGGCTTGTGCCTGCTGCCTGCGCCGGGTGCCCTCCCGGCTGAGTCAGTGTCCAAGCCCAAGCGAGCCCTCTCCCCCGTGCCCCACCCCCTCACAGGGGAGCCTGGGGTTCCTGCATGTCTCCATCAGGCATTTTGTATGGTCTGTGTGATGCCTGCAGGCTCCACGCTAACACTAGCTCCTACACAGCTACTGTATTCAAGGTTGTGGGTGTTGCCAGCGCATGGTTTGGGGCTCTCCTGTGGCTGCTGGGTGAGCCCAGGGTGGTGTCTCTGTTGAGTCGTGCTTTTTTGACGGCCAGTCCAGCAGGCATGTCTGCGTACTGAGGGTCTGGAAGATGGTGTATTTTGCTGGTGTGTCATGGCCTGTGTGTCATGTCACGGTGTGATGCTGACTGGTGACTGTCGTCTGTGTGATGTGCTCAGTGACTCTCTGGGTGATAGCTGTGTGGTGTGTGCACTGTGTATTCCCTGCTGTGCTGTATGTGTGACTGAGCTGTGTGTTGTAGTGTGTACTCTGGCACCCTAGGGACACCAGGTGTGTGTGTGTGTGTGTGTGTGTGTGTGTGTGTGCGTGCGTGCCTATGGCAGTGAGGGGACATTCTGTAAAAGTAAAACTGATCCTGCTCTTGTCTTGCAGGTCTGCCTGGGGCCGGACAGTGCGCACCTGAGCCCAGAATCCCCAGCAGCACAGGCCTTCCTGCTGTCCCCTCTCCTTCCAGAGGCAGAATCAAGGGTCTGGTCCTTCCCGCTCTGTTTCAACACTATGGGACAGATCCATTGGTCAATGCAAGGGTGTCTCCATCTGTCTGGCTGTCCCAGTCTCCCGACACACTCCTGCACCAGCCCCTCCTCCCCACACCCCTACCCGGCAAGGTCCCAGAGGGTGCTCAGGATAGCAGGTGGCAGTGCCTGCCCTTTGGGACACTGGCACGGAACCCCCGTCCTGAAGCAGGTTACCTGTAGGGATCCAGTACAGAGGGGACACCTTCGTAGGACACCCTGGCAGCTGAGTTTCAGGGACCAGAAGAGCAGTGAAGGACTAAGGCTGACTCAACCGCAGCTCAGCCAGAGTAGCTGCCCCACTAGGAGGAGGAAACACCTTCTCAGGAGGGCCTGCTGCAAAACCGGGCCTGGATTCTGGCTCCCCAGGGGTGTGCCCTAGCCTCTGCTGTCAGAAAACCCAGAGCCGATGTGCTGGGCAGAAGCCTAGGGCTTGGCCCCAGCTCCACTGCCACCCTCCGCTGTCACTGCTGCCACCCTTGGGCCCTGGCTGTCCCATCGGTAGAACAAGTAGCAGCCCCATCCTACTCGCTGAGGAGCTGATAGGAATTTGCTTTGAAAGCAGTTAGAAGCTTTATAAGAACCAGGGTAATGGAAGGATTGCCCACTGCAGTCAGACAGAGCTTCTGCTCTGCCACTATGTGACTTTGAGCAGGTCTCGCCACCATATTGAGCTGCAATTTCCTCCAATGCAAACTGGGCAGCAGAGTGCAAAGAGCCTATTATGAGAGAAATGAAAGTGCCTGGCACAAGCTGGCATATCGTGGGTACCAGGTGTTCCCTCTCCAACATAGTCTCTTCTCACAACCACTGCCCCTCCGTGTCCACATATGCCTCCTGGGAAGTGCTGGCCACAGCAGCGAGGCTCCCACACCCTCCGTCCCTGGGGAATCCATTCTGCTCCCAGATTCTGCCCTACCCCGAGAATGGTGTTGGGCCCTAGATTACATTTAAGACCATGGGCCAAGGCCACACAAAAGCTTTGAGACCCCACGAGTTTGCTTCATTCCACTCTGCCTGTCATGTTGCATTCCCCTTCTTGGTATGGATTAGAGGACCAGACCCTCCCCCCCCCCCAGAGACAAGGTGGGGCAAGGAGAGGACTAAATGACACCCACTCCTTTCCTCTCTCATCAGAACTGGCTCTAGTAATGTTATCACCACTCTGAGCACTTGAGGTCCACACACCTACCCCAGCCCCAGGACCATCCCTCCCCACATTTTTGCAAGTCAGTTTTATTTTCTGAGTCTCTTTTTACTTCTCTGTTAAATGGGGCTAATCCCTTTATTGATGGTTTTCAATATAATTCACTGAAA
>PVJN01055739.1:0-13046 GCA_004026805.1 Lasiurus borealis | reverse complement strand
TTGAGGTACCCCCACCCGCAGTCTGTTGGGGAGCAAAGGGGGCGGAGGGGGAGGGTCACAAGGCAGCACCCACTTTCCGGGTCTGCTTTCAAAGATGTCATTTAGTAATCAGAGCACATTTCAAAAAAAAAAAATTAAAAGACATAGGACTTTTTTAGAAGATCTTTAGAGAGAAAGGAAGGGAAAGGAGGAAGGTGGGAGAGAGGGTAAGAGAGAGAGAGAGAGAGAGAAAGAGAGAGAGAGAGAGAGAGAGAGAGAGAGAGGGAGGAGAGGGCAAGCATCGATCAGCTGCCTCCTACACGCTCCCTACTAGGGATTGAGCCCGCACGTGCCGTGAGCGGGGATCGAACTGGCAACCTTCCGGTGCCCGGGACGACCCATCAACCAATGGAGCCACCCCGGCCAGGCCAAACTTGGTTTTGTGTTTTGTTTTTTTTTTAATATATTTTATTGATTTTTGTTTTACAGAGAGGAAGGGAGAGAGATAGAGAGCCAGAAACATCGATGAGAGAGAGACATCTATCAGCCGCCTCCTGCACGGCCCCCACTGGGGATGCGCCCGCAAACCAGGATACATGCCCTTGACTGGAATCGAACCCGGGACCTTTCAGTCTGCAGGCTGACGCTCTATCCCACTGAGCCAAACTGGTTTCGGCCAAACTTGATTTTTTTAAAAAAAAATAATTTTTAAAACCGTCCCAGAAAGTCTACCTCAAGAGGAGACCCCAAACATGTTGGGGATGAGTGACAAATCTGTCTGTACTGGGAAAATGGACTCTCCCCCGCCCCGGGGACATTTGGAATTCAGTAGAGGGTGGAATGGTGGAATGGGACAGACCTGGCCCTCCCGCAGAATCGAACCCGGACCCTTCCGTCTACAGGCCCAGGCCCTCGCCACGGAGCCAGGCCAGCCGGGGCCGAGGGTTTGTTTTTAACCAAACGAAGAACCTAAAAAGCAGCGGTTCTCCACCTTCCTAAGGCCGTGGCCCTTTAAGACAGCTCCTCATGGGGTGGTGATCCCCAACCATAAAATGATTTCCGTGGCTACTTCGTCGCTGTCATCTCGCTACTGTCATGAACTGTCATGTAAATATCTGATAGGCAGGATGCATTTTCGTTGTGACAAATGGAACATCATGAAAGCATAGGGATTCATTACAAAAAACAATATGTAATTATATATTGTGAAATATTTATTTCTAATGACACATAAATGAAATGTTGTCTTGAATCGTGGTGTCGCATGGGCAACAGTCTTCATATAACAACTGTAAACTACATGGCTACACTTTGAGACACCGAGGAGCGGCATGTAGGTGCCTAAGACCATGGGAAATAGGTGTTTTCTGCTGGTCTTAGGCGACCCCTGCGAAAGGGTCGTTTGACCCCCAGAGGGGTCGCGACCCACGGGTTGAGAACCGCTGCTATAAAGGAACCTGAGTAGGTGAGGTTTCTAAGCACCAGTGTGAAAGGTCAAAACGTCGTTCATCACCACGTCTGTAAAGGGGACCCCACGGTGCTCCGAGCCCCCTCCACGCCAAGAGCCGCTGGAGGATCGGAGAAACAGGCTCGGTAAACGGAGTGAGAGAGGTAAGACCTGGGGTTTTCCGTCCGTTGCTTTAAGACAGCGGTTCTTAACCCTTTGGGCCGTGACCCCTTTGGGGGGTCGAACGACCCTTTCACAGGGGTCGCCCAAGACCATGGGAAAATGCAGATATTGACATCACGATGCATCACAGCAGCAAAGTTTCATGGTTGTCGGTCATCACCCCATGAGGAGCTGTACGCAAGGGTCGCGGCCTTAGGAAGGTGGAGAACCGCTGCTTTAAGAGGATGGGTGTTAACACACACACACACACACACAGGATGAGCAGAGCTGTTCCTGACCCTGGGACCTGCTCCTTCTCCAGGATCCTTCCTTCTTCTCTCTGCCCCACCCCTGTGTCTGAAAGCGAGGAACGCCCTACACCGGAGCTTCTCAAACCCCAAAGCCACTGGACGGATGGACGGATGGACGGACGGGCGGGCAGAACCCAGAACGTGCCCCTGCGGACGGGCCCCTCGCCAGACGGCCTCGGCCCCTTCGGGGACTGCCCCCAGGGACGCTCTACCGTCCTGCCGTCCCCACCACTGACCGCACTCCGGCCTCACCGTCGGCCTCTCCGAGAGCAAACCGGATCATCGCCCCGCAGGATCGCCGGCGACCTCCCGTCCCCGGCACCCAGCCACCCAGCGGGAGGCCGGTCGGAGGGCTCGGAGCACGCGGCGAGGTCTCTGGCCCATCGGCACGTCCGCCAAGAACAACCCGGAGGGTCACGGCCCGCGGAAAACACTCAAAGCGGCGGGCACGCCCCCCCCATCCCCCACCGGGAGCACGGCCTGCCAGCCTCTCCCTGGAAGTCACCACACGAGCGAGAGGGAGTTTGGGGGAGACCGAGGGGGCAGAGGGAAGCAGAGGTGGAGGGTGGCGGGAGGGGGGGACCCACAGCAGGTCAAAACTTCCACGTGGCAGTCAAGCTAGCGGGTGGGGCGCGGGCCAGGGGCTGGGTCCCCCCCGGGAGGAGACCCTCAGCTCATAACAGGGGGCCGGACGCTTCCCGAAATGCTGGAGGTCAAAGGTCGCCTGGGCCCCAGCCCTTTCCCACCCCAACCCCCGGCCCGCGAGGATCTGTCCATCCCAGGAGTCCGCACTCACGAGGCCCCTGAGCAGGGAGTTCGCCCAGCGGAACTCGATGCAGGGAGACGCCGGCCTCGGAAATCTGGTAGGCGTGGAGGCTTTGTTTTAGAACGGCGGTTCTCCACCTTCCTAAGGCCGAGGCCCTTTAAGACAGCTCCTCCTGGGGTGGTGACCCCCAACCCGTAAAATCATTTCCATGGCTACTTCATCGCTGTCATTGTGCTACTGTTAATGGATCGTAATGTAAATAATCTGTATTTCCGATGGTCTTGGGCGACCCACAGGTTGAAAACTACTGTTGTAGAGCCTAACACCATCGTAAATACAGATATTTTTACATTATGATTAGCAGGGTCGCCTAAGACCATCGGAAAACACGAGATATTTACGTGACGATTCATCAACGGTAGGAAAATGACAGTGATAAAGTAGCAACGGGAATAATGTTATGGTTGGGGGTCACCACCCCATGAGGAGCTGTCTTGAAGGGTCTTGGCCTTAGGAAGGTTGAGAACCGCTGCTTTAGAAGGTCTTTCTTTCTAATATGTTTTTATTGACCTCAGAGAGGAAGGGAGAGGGAGAGAGACACAGAAACATCCATGAGGAGAGAGAATCACGGACAGGCTGCCTCCTGCACACGCCCCCTACTTGGGATGGAGCCCACCACCCGAGCCTGTGCCCTTGACTGGGAATCAAACCCGTGACCTCCTGGTTCCTACCTAGGTCAACGCTCAGCCACGGAGCCACGCCTGCCCCGCCCCCTCACGCCACTGCCATCGCCAGAGACGCCCACGTCAAAGGCCAGAAAGGCTCCTCCTTGCCCCCGGGCAAGGGACCCCCCCAACCGAGGTCCCGGACCCCGAGCTGCGGCTGAGAGCCTGCCCAAATGCCGGCTCTCGGGGGAGGAGAGGGGCCGGGGGCCCTCACCACCGGGCACCAGTCTTCCGGGGATGTCGATGCCGGCATCGGGAGGAGGAGAACCAGGCTCCTGGGTGAATTCCGAGGCCCGAGGCCGGCATCCGGGGCCCTGGCCCGCCCACCCACCCCCTGTCCGCTCAGGGCAGCTCCTGCCAGCTCCGAGAATCATCGCCTCCCTGCTGATACCACGGCCGACTCACGGGCCCTCGTCCCGGCATGGACTGGCCGGCGCCCGTTCTCAAGTCCTGAGGAGACCCAGCCCCGCCCGCTCCCCTCTGTGCCTCCGTCCTGGGCGCATTGCACCGCCCGCTCTCCGAGGCAGGAGGGGAGCCGACAGGAGGAGCAGAGCGGCCTGGGCCGGGCAGGGTGTGAGGGCGAGCCGGTCGCTGTCCCCTGCGGGCCGGCTGGTCGGTTTATAACCGGGAAATGGGCTGAGGGGCTCGAGGAGGGACGTGTCTCCCAGGCCTCGGGGGCCAGCTCTCCACGAGCAGGGAAGGCCCTGGCGCTCAGCCCCCAGCCCCCGTGGCCGGGCAGGCTCATTTCCGGGAGAACCAGGACGCGCCTGGGACGGTGGGGCTCCCCCCAGGGGGTGAGCACCGAGCCATGAACCGGGAGGTCAGACGGTTCGATTCCCGGTCGGGGCACACGCTCGAGTGGCGGGCTCCATCCCCAGTGGGGGCGGGGGCAGGGGGTGGGGGAGGCATACAGGGGGCAGCCGACCCGTGATTCTCTCTCCTCACGGATGTTTCTCTCTCCCCCTTTCCCTTCCTCTCTGACATCAGTTAAAAAAAATAATAACAACAAGAACCAAAACCGGGGTGGCTCAGTAGATAGAGCAGCGGTTCTCAACTTGTGGGTCGCGACTCCTTTGGGGGGGGTCGAACGACCCTTTCACAGGGGTCACCTAAGACCTTTGGAAAATGCAGATATTTACATCACGATGCATTGCAGTAGCAACATGTCATGGTTGGGGGGTCACCACCCCATGAGGAGCTGTATGCAAGGGTCGTGGCCTTAGGAAGGTTGAGAACCGCTGAGATAGAGCGTCGGCCTGCAGGCTGAAGGGTCCTCCCGGGTTCGATTCCGGTCCAGGGCATGGACCTGGGTGGCGGGCACATCCCCAGTAGGAGGGGGCGTGCAGGAGGCGGCTGATCGACGTCTCTCTCTCATCGATGTTTCTAACTCTCTGTCAGTCTCCCTTCCTCTCTGTAAAAAAATCAATACTTTTTTTTTTTTTAAAAAAAGGAACAAGAACATGTACGGGCACCGGTGCGCAGACACGGGCGCCGGGAGAGGTTAACGGGTTACCCTGTCCCAGCGCCCGCTTCTGCACAGCAGTTCTCAACCTTCCTTAATGCCGGGACCCTTTAAGACAGCTCCTCATGTTGTAGTGACCCCCAACCATAAAATTATTTCCGTTGCTACTTCATCACTGTCATTGTGCTACTGTTAGTGAATCGTAATGTAAATATCTGATAGGCAGGATGTCTTAGGCGACCCCAGTGAAAGGGCTGTTTGACCCCCAAAGGGGTCGCGACCCACAGGTTGAGAACCGCTGGGTAAACCGGTGGGGCTGCGTGCTCCCCTCCGAGGTTCTGGCTGCAGAAGCGCTGGACACAGCCGGGGCGGCCAGCTGGGGCGGCTCAGAGGCCAGGAGACGGACTCCAGGAAGGCGCTCCATCTGCGATGCTTTCAGCTCCTCGTCCTCCCGTCTCTTTCACAACAGCCCGTGGCAGAGGAAGCGAGAGTTCACACGAGGGGAATCTCGTCCCCGGGCCCCGGGTGACCGTCCTGGACAGCCTGATGCTCTGGAGCGAGGGGCGGGGACGGACGGATGTCCAAGGTCACTTCAAGGCCACGGGGAGGTCTCTGCAGAGAGGGCTCAGCCTTCCCTGGTCCAAGTTCCTCCTTTCGGGTCCCTCCGTCCTTCCGAATGTCCCCCCCTCCCCTGCGCTGTCCTCTGCATCCTCCTGACGAGCCGTCCGGGTCCCTCCACCACGGTTTCTTCGCACGGAGCTCGGCGCGTTCCCAGGAGGTGGCCGCTGCCCCCCGTAACTCCCCGGTGGGCCATGCGGGACCGGGCGCCTCCCTGACCCCTGGACCCATGGAACGGCGTGCGACCGAGCGGCTGGTCCTGCCTGCCCCCTCCCCAACGGCCCCCAATGGCCCCCGCCCCGTAGCATGTCTGCCTGCCCAGACGAATTCTCGCTGCGGCTCTAAGCGGCCACGTGGCGTTGCATGAAAAAAAAAAAAAAAAAAGCAGGCCCTTTTAGAAGCGAGCGGGAGTCCGTGACTCTTTGTCGGTATGAATCCTCCCCCAAGGATATTTCCCCGCTGATTTATTTATTATTATTATTATCATTATTCTTTTTTTTTTTTTTAGAGAGAGAGACTGGAAGGGAGCGGGAGGAGATGGGGGGAGAGAGAGAGAGAGAGAGAAATAATCGATGTGAGAGAGACGCATGGATGGGCCGTCTCCCTCGCGTGCCCCGGGCCAGAGCCGGGGGACCGAGCCTGCCACCGAGGGACGTGCCTGCCCTTGACCGGAATCGAACCCGGGACCCCCTTCCGTCTGCAGGCCGACGCTCTAGCCACTGAGCCACACCCTCGAGGGCCAGGGGCCTGGCTGCTGAGTGTCCGGCTGCCGGGACCGGGAGGACAGGGCCTGACCCTGGACCCCCCCGGCCTGTCAGCGTTCGCCCAAAGCAGTGGTTCTCCACCTTCCTGAGGCTGCGACCCTTGCAGACAGCTCCTCATGGGGCGGTGACCCCCAACCATGAAATGTTGCCTCTGTGATGCATCGTGATGTCAATATCTGCATTTTCCAATGGTCTTAGGCGACCCCTGTGAAAGGGTCGTTCAACCCCCCAAAAGGGGTCCAGACCCACACAGGTTGAGAACCGCTGCTCTGGAGCCCTAGCCAGTTTAGCTCCATGGGTAGAGAGCATCGATCGGCCCATGGACTGAAGGGTCCCGGGCCCGGTTCCGGCCAAGGGCCATAGGTATCTCGGTGGCAGGCTCGGTCCCGGTCCTGGTCGGGGCGCCTGCAGGAGGCAAGGGGTCAATGTGATTGTGTCTCTCTCTGTCTCTCCCCCTCCCTTCCACCCTCTCTAAGAATCAGTGGGAAAATACCCCTGCGGGGGGAGGATTAACAAAACAACAAACACCCGCCTCGAGAGAGTGTGGCTCCATGGATAGAGCGTCAGCCTGCAGATGGAAAGGGTCCCGGGTTCGATTCCGGTCAAGGAGACAGGACAGCATGGAGGGTCCACACGGCAGGCAGGAGCCGGGCTGTGTCTCCCGCCCCTGTTTCCAGAGCCCCTGGGCAGGCGAGGGGGGGGGGGAGGGGAGAGGAGGGAAGACCTTAGGTGTGGCAGGACTTCCTGGATACCCACCCCGTTCAATAAAGTTTTATTGAACATCCGTTTTGCTTATTTCCCCTCTGTGGCCGCTCTCTTGCAAAAAAGGGTCCCTAGGATCCTTAAAAGAGTCACTGTCCGGCCTTTTACAGATTGGGGGGGGGGGACACCCCTCCTCGCCCTCTGGTCCTAACGGCCACCAGAATAGACCTCCGTGGCACTGCCCGTCCCCCACGCCCTGGAGCCACGCGCACACACGCACGCACACACCTGCCCTGCACCTCCCCGTGCTCCCACCTGAACTGTCTCAGGCATGGAGCCTTCCTTCTCCTCTCCCTGCAGCCCCGACCGCCTTGCCCACCCAGGCCCCCCCCCCCTGGGGCGGCCGGCCGCGTGTCCCCCGCTGCCCCCGGCCAGCGTGCGCGTCAGGAAAGGAGGGAGGGCCGGCCGGGGTGAACGGGGCAGACAGACTAAACAACAGAAGCGCCGGCCCGGCCTGGCCCGGCCCCGGCAGGAATTCCGAGCCTCCCGTCTGAGCGCGGTCCACCCTCCGCTGGCAGGGCCCCCGCCGGCCTGTTGGCCCCGTTCCTTTATCTGAGGCACAGCGCCCTCCGCTGGCGCCGGAGGGCGGGACGGCCCGGGAGCCGGGAGGATGGACATGAACTCTCAATCCAGCCGGCTCGGATGATGCCCCCTCTCTCTCTCTCTCTCTCTCTCTCTCTCTCTCTCTCTCTCTCTCTCTCTCTCTCTCTCTCTTTCCCCGGGAAGCAGTGGTGGGGATTGAAAGGGCTTAGGCGATCCAGGTTCCCCCCTCCCCGCCCCCCGGCTGCCCCGCGCAGAGAGAGAGCGAGTGAGCGAGCGAGCTGCCCGCTGGAAACCTTACACCGCGGCGAGGCCTCAACTCTGACCTCGGCAGAGACTCTCTAAAAACCGCAGCAAATGGGATTCAGATGTTTCCCCCGCGCGGCGCGGGGATGTGACCTAGACTTTACACGCTCTGGCAGCGGCGGCGGCAGAGACGATGTGGGCCTTCCCGTCCCCTCCCCGGGCCCAGCCTTGACCCCGGGCCGGCCGCGATCCGGGCCTTGCTCGCTCCTGGCTTCACCCTCCTCGCCCACAGGCCACGTTCGCTGCACACACACACACACACACACACACACACACACACACCAGCCCCCTCCCCTGCCGACGGCCCGTTTTCCTGGTTTAAGCACAGAAATCAGCTTCTTCCGGCTGCGTAACAGGGGATCGCATTCCGAGCCGGACACAGACGCGTCCAGAATGCCAGTCCTATAGGACTCGGCCGCCCCTGGGGGTCCCCCCCCCCCATGGCTCTGAAGAAAACATAGTTTTCCCAGGGAACCTGGACCCCAGGCTGGTCTGGCTGGGTTGCGGCGTGAGGAAGGGAGAAGGAACATTCTAGAAGCGGCGACCAGGTAAGCTAGAGGTGCGGTAAGCAGTACACACACACACACACACACACACACACACACACGATGCCAGGAACTGCTTCGGCCCAGGGGCTGAGCATCAACCTGCAAACGGTTCGATTCCCCGTCAGGGCCCAGGCCCAGGTTTGCGGCTCCATCCCCAGGAGGGGGGGCGGGGTGTGCAGGAGGCAGGGGATGGATGATTCTCTCTAATCATGGATGTTCCTCTCTTTCTCTCTCCCCCCTCTGCCTTCCTCTCTGATTTAAAAAAATAAAATAGCCAAAACCAGTGTGGCTCAGTGGATAGAGCGTCAGCCTGTGGACTGAAAGGTCCCGGGTTCGATTCCGGTGGTCAAGGGCATGTATCCTGATTGCGGGCACGTCCCCCAGTAGGGGGCGTGCAGGAGGCGGCTGGTTGATGTCTCTGTCTATCCTTCTCTCTTCCTCTCTGTAAGAAAGCAATAAAATATATTTTTTAAAAAAATTACTCTAAAAAAAAAAAAATAAATGGGTAAAAACCAGAAACTGCTTCACCGGCGGCAGCACACAGAGAAGCCGCGTGTGGCCCGTGCCCCGGGCCTCTGCCAGGCCTGCAGGGGGCAGCCCACCTGCCGGCCTGGACGCCCCTCGGGGCCCCAGGAGGAGACGCTGAGACGCACGTGGCCGGGCGCGTGTGCACCGACCGGGGTGATCGCCACCGGGCGCCCGGGCAGGTGCCCAGGAACCCGGCTGCCTCCGAGGCAGCGGGGCGGGGTCTGGGGGACAGAGGAGGAGGAGGCGGCGCTGTGGCCACAGCGGGGGAGGTTGGGAGACGGGGAGAATCTTGGGTCAGAGGTCAGCATGCCTGTTGGGGCCTGGCTCCGGGTGGGTGCCCCCCACATGCCTCCTTGCCCCTAAGGGACCGAGGGCAGGAGCACCTCTCCCTCCTGCTTCACCACTAGCGTGGGTTTGTCGCCTGCGGGGGGCGGTGGGGGGCCCCCCCACCCCCAAAACTCCCTTTTTCCCAGGGACAGACAGAGGTCTCCAAGGGGCAGGAGGGAGGTGGATACACGCCCATCATCACGCCATCCCCACAGCCCAGCGGAGGCCAGACGGACGCCAACAGGTGCACACGCTCTACCCCCGGGCGCCAAGACGGGGGAGGGGTGGGGGGGGGAGCGAGACAGTGCGCCCCTCTGTCTGGGGGACCCCCTCTGTCTGCGGTAGAGCAGCCCCTGCAGCAGAGGTTCTCAACCTTTTTTTTAATGCCGTGACCTTTTAAGACAGCTCCTCATGGGGTGGTGACCCCCAATCTTAAAATTATTTCCGCGGCTACTTCCTCGCTGTCATTTTGCTGCTGTCAATGAATCATCATGTAAATATCTGTTTTCTGATGGTCTTAGGCCCGACAGCAGTGGTTCTCAACCTTTTTTTAATGCCGTGACCTTTTAAGACAGCTCCTCACAGGGTGGTGACCCCCAGCCATAAAATTATTTCCGCGACTACTTCCTCGCTGTCATTTTGCTGCTGTCAATGAACTGTCATGTCAGTCTCTGCGTTTTCCCATGGTCTCAGGCCTGACAGCAGCGGTTCTCAACGTGTGGGTCTCGACCCCCGGGTGGACAACCGCTAGCAAAAGGCCATCATATAAAAATATCTGCGTTTTCCCGACGGTCTCAGGCTCACAGCAGCGGTTCTCAACGTGTGGGTCACGACCCCTGGGTGGACAACTGCTAGCAAAAGGTCATCATGTAAATATACGTGTTTCCGACAGCAGCAGCGGTTCTCAACGTGTGGGTCACGACCCCCAGGTGGACAACCGCTAGCAAAAGGTCATCATGTAAACATATCTGTGTTTTCCGATGGTCTCAGGCCCGACAGCCGCGGTTCTCAACGTGTGGATCGCGACCCCCAGGGGGACAACGGCTCGCAAGGCCATAATGTAAACATATCTGTTTTCCAATGGTCTCGGGCTCGACAGCAGCGGTTCTCAACCTTTTTTTTAAAGCCTCGACCTTTTAAGACAGCTCCTCACGGGGTGGTGACCCCCAATCTTAACATTATTCCCGTGGCTACTTCCTCACTGTCATTTTGCTGCTGTCAATCAATGAACCATCATGTCAGTCTCTGCGTTTTCCCGATGGTCTCAGGCCCGACAGCAGCGGTTCTCAACCTGTGTGGGTCGCGACCCCCAGGCAGACAACTGCTAGCAAGGTCATCATGTAAATATACGTGTTTTCCGACTGCAGCAGCGGTTCTCAACGTGTGGGTTGCGACCCCCCAGGTGGAGAACCGCCAGCAATGCCATCACGCAAACATATCTGTGTTTTCCGATGGTCTCAGGCCTGACAGCAGCGGTTCTCAACCTGTGTGGGTCGCGACCCCCAAGGTGGACAACTGCTTGCAAAGCTGAAGCTCCCCCACCCAGACCCCCACACACCCCACCCCCATGCACCGCGCAGACCGGGGAGGGGGGCTGGGTTAGGGGGTGCCGTACCAGGCCGCCGGCGGCGCCGCACGCGCTCACGGAGACCAGCGAGCCCGGGTGGCCGAGCACGCGGCCCGAGTAGAAGCAGAGCTCGGCGGGGCGCCCGGGGCGGCGGCGGCGCCAGGCCTCGCCCGCCTCCTCCACCTCGAAGCGGCCCGACAGGAAGCGCAGGTCGCGGCGCAGCTGCAGGTACAGGTCGCGCCCGAAGGCCGGCAGGTGCAGCAGCAGCGCGCGCTCCCCGGGCGGCGGCGGGGGTGCCGGGGGCGCCGGGGGGCCGGCGGGGGGCGCGGGGGGCCTCCGCCGCCGTCGGGGTCCGGGCCCCCCGGTCCCCCCGGGCCCCCCGGGCGGCAGGTGCACGGCGTCCGGGCGCAGCCGCCTCGGGAGCACCACTTCCACGTCACCGCCGCCGACGCTGACAGCTGCGGGGGGAGAGAGAGAGGGGGGACGTGTCAGCGCGGGCGGCGGGGTCCCCCCAACCCGGCGGGGTCCCCCACCCCCTCTTCCTCCCCGTCCTCCTCCTCCTCGTGCTCCTCCCCGTCCTCCTCCTCCTCGCGCCCCGGGAGTGGGGGGGGGGGTCGGTCCCCATCGTGCGCGCTTCTGCCCGGCCCGAACCCCTCGCCTGGGCGCCTCCATCCGGGCCCGACCCCCCGGGTAAGGGGCCGCCCGGCTCGGAGCCTCCCGTGCGGCCTGCGCGCCTCGCCGGCCGGGGCGCTGTCGGGGGGCCGGGCGCGGGCCGCGGGGAGCGCAGGGGAGCCGGGGGGGTTGCCAGAGGCACCAGCGGGCGGGAAGGAAAAAGAGGGGGCGCTCGCTACCTGCGCCCGGCTCCGGCCCGCACCCCAGCAGCAGCAGCAGCAGCAGCAGCAGCAGCGGCAGCGCGGGCGGCGCGAGGGGCGGCGGCGGCGGCCGGGCGCCGTCCCGCATGGTCCCGCGGAGGAAGGAGGCGCAGCCGCCGGCCGGCCGGGCCCCCCGGAGAGGGTCGCGGCGGAGCGGGAGCGCGCGAGGCGGCGGCGGCGGCGGCCGGGAGGGCGCAGCCGCCTCCTCCTCCTCCTCCTCCGCCTCCTCCGCCTCCGGCCTCTCGGAAAAAGCAATTAGCGCTGCGGACAAACCCAACGCGGTGCCTGCACGGCCCCGAGCCCCGCCCCCCGCGCCGCGCAGGGACGCCTCGGATTGGGCGCCCGCCGCGCCCGGCCCCGCCCCCCCCGCGCCCATTGGCTGCGGCGGGTGCAGAGCAGGGTGTGGTGTTAGGTTGTAAGCACTTTCTTACACGTGGTTTCTGGGCAGTGGCGCCGACCCGACGCCAGGTGGCGCGCCACCCCCGGAGGACCCGGGAAGAGGGTGGGAGAGGGAGTGGGGGGGGGGGGGGACCGCCGGCCTGGAGAGGGGGAGAAGTCTCTCTAATCTGGAGAGTTTACCCTCCTTTTTTAAACACCCGCTCCCCCTTTCCCTGATGGGCCGCTCCCCTCCACCCCCCACCCCCCAGCTGCGCAAGACGACAGGCTGGGACATCGCCCTGGCCCACCGGTGTCACCCCTCCAAGCGCCTTCTGGCTGCATCTGCATGTTGGCCCGCTGCACACTTTCTTGCACACACACCTCTGTTTGCACCTGACTGCTGGCTCCATGCAACAGAGCAGACTTTACCCTGGTTCTCAACCTGGGGGTGGAACGACCCTTTCACAGGGGTCGCCTAAGACCCTCGGAAAAATGCAGATATTGACATCACGATGCATCACAGCAGCAACATTTCATGGTTGGGGGGTCACCACCCCATGAGGAACTGTGTGCAAGGGTCGTGGCCTTAGGAAGGTGGAGAACCACTGACCCAAACCCTTCTGCACACCCCGCTCGCTGTCGTGATCCTCACTCACAGAGGCCAGCGGAACCGGTAGGGTCTGCACCGGCGGTTCTCAAGCTGTGGGTCTCGACCCCTTTGGGGGCCGAACGACCCTTTCACAGGGGTCGCCTAAGACCAGCGGGAAACACCTATTTCCCATGGTCTTAGGCACCCACACACCGCTCCCCAACAGACCACTCCTCGGTGTAGCAAAGGGTAGCCGTGTCGTTTACTGTTGTCCTAGGAAGACTGTTGCCCATGCTACACCCACGATTCAAGACATTTCATTTATTTGTCATGAGAAATAAATATTTCACAGTATATAATTACGTATTGTTTTTGCGATGAATCCCTATGCTTTC
>PVJN01055738.1:0-12984 GCA_004026805.1 Lasiurus borealis | reverse complement strand
CTTCTTCATTTCCTCTTGGCTCTTACTCAGATTGTCAGTTTTGTCTTCCATTCTTTTCATCCACCTTATGATCATTTCTCTGAACTCTTTCTCTGGCAGGCTTATTTCTGCTTCTATTTCATTTACTTCCTTTTCTGGTGCTACCTGCCTATCTGTCATATGCAGGCTGTTTCTTCTTCTGCCCATGGTTTTTCTTCTCCAGGTGTCTGGTTATGTAGTTCTCTCTCCTACGTTGATTCAACGGCAAAAACTACAACACGACCCGGTACAGCACACAAGGCACTGAACAGAAATGTATTCATGATGTTAATAATCACCAATAAGGTGACCACCAATGAAAGACAAATTAGGGGTAAGTAGAGAAAGAAGAAGAGGAAAATGAGGGAAAAAGAAAGGAAAGAAGTGCCAAAATCAGATTGTGAGAGGGAGAAAAAAACATAAATGAACAAAAAATAAAATAAAATAAAGGAGAAGAAGAAAAAGATAAGAGAAACAAAGTCAGAGAGAAAAGAAAGTGGATAAGAAAGAAAAGGGGAACAAAATATAGATGTCAGGAGAAAACTCCAATAGAACAGTTACTAATCCCAATAAAGATCAGCAACCAGTACCTAGAGATTAATACAAACTGCAAATAACAACTGGTATCGAGAGAGGCGAGGGAAAAGAGAGGTAGAAAACAAAGCAAGCAAAAAGCAAAATAAAACAAGTAGAATAAACTAAAACAATCTCACAAAAAAGTTAAAAAAATTGATATAATCACTGTTCAGGCAAATAGCAACAAAAGGACATAGAGAAAAAACAACTTTTTGGCTAGTGAAGACAAGAAGAGAGAGGTTTGTCTGGACTTGTAGAAGGGGATTTGAAATTAGATATATAAGTGGGGTGAAATTTTAACCAGATAAAGAGAAAGAATAGGGAGAATCTAAAGTTGGAAAATGGAAAGAGAAACAAGACAACAAAATGGGGAAAGTTAAGAGGAAAGTGTTGGTATAAAGGTAGAGTTGAGTTGGAGTAAAATTATGCTAAGGGAAAGATTAAAATAGAATGTAAAACTCTAATCCCGAAGTAAAATAAAGAGAAAACAAAATGACACTTGTTTTTTTCCAAAAATGTAAAATACTAGTAGTAATAATACTAGTTGAAAAGAAAAATGTAATAATTAAAAAGTTAAAATCAATTTAAGTGGAAAGAAAAAAAATGTCTTTTAATTAAAATATGTAAAAATGAAAAATAAAAAAATTAAAAGAAAAAGAAAAAAGAAAAAAAATAGAATGGTCATTCACTTCCACTATTATTCTGCTTGGCACTACTCTTTCCCAGTAGGGAAGGTATTGCAGTTCCCTGTGTTCCACTGTGGATGTTTTAATCTCTGTATTCTTTTGTGGTTATGCGAGAGTCAATTTGTGTGTCATCCACTGGGTGGCAGTGTTTCGAAATTGATCTCTGAGACAAAGCACAGGACCTCTCTAGGCTGTGCTCAGATCCTGCTACTCTGTGGTTCTCAAAACCGGTTTGTGGGGATTTTGCATCGGGGACACTAGTAATTCCCAAGCTGTCCCTCTGCCGCAGATGAAAACAAGTCGTTTTCCTGAGCACCCTCTGTCAACAGCTCAGAGAGTTTGCCTCCACACTTAGGGATCACGCACTGGCCCACCTCAGCGGACCTCTCCAGAGGCAGCTTTCCCGGGGCCCGGTTCCCACAGTGTGCGTGTCTCTGTTCTGAGGGGCTGGAGACCTCACCTTATCCCAGGCGAAATCTGACCTTTCTGTGTGCTGTGTGGATCTCTGAATCCACTGCTCGCATGTCTGTGCCGATTGGAGAGCGGTGTTCTGGATCCCCGGCTGTTCCGTGAGTGATTCAGCCACAGCATTCAGATCTCCGCAGACATCCACCTCCCTCTGCAAGATCACTGGTGTTGTTTTTGAAGCAATATAATGTTTGCGAGAAACTTCTGTGTAAATTTAATGGTAGTCACAAATAATGTTGGATTACTCTCATATTTAAAAAAATGTGAGTTACTGTGCATTTCATTTAACATGAATAAAATAAAAAAGTCCAGAACCATGAAGCTAAAAATTTCTCTGGGCAATAGAACTATATTTATTTCAGGACTAAAAGGTGCTTTAAATTCTGAATGTTAAAAGATGTTTTGGTAATGTAAATTGCTGCACTTCTTTTGTGAGGCACTGTCTTCTCTCTAAATTACTGAACTTCTATCATAATCAGTTTTCTTCTTCTACCTTATATCACCAAAAGTGACATTGGGTACAAGCATCAAATGGAAACAGAGATTTCTTGTTGGTGTCCTTGCCCTTCAGGGCAGCTGCAGGGTGAGGCACATGGCTGTTGCTAAGTGGGAACCTCCTGCTTTTCCCCAGGGCAGCAGCAGCTCCCTCACACATCGTTGTTGTCGCCACTGGCATGAACAATTTCAGAAGGGGTTTGAAAGACTGGGCCTTGTCACTTGCCTCATCTCTCTGCCAGCTGACCAGAAGCCTGACAAACAAAAGTGAGAGTGACAAATGGCCATCACCTACTGTCTCTGAGACCTCCCATAAGGGCAAAGCCTGAATATAGAGCTGAGCATGCCTCCATTACACTCCCAATATAAAGAAAGCAGGACCCAGTAAAATTAAAACTGCTCTGTTAAATTATTTACAAATATAGGAAAAGAAGGTACGGTGCCCAAAAGAATGAAAACTACATAGATTTTTGTCTTGATGTGTTTCTATTATCTTTGTACATGGCCTTTTTATTTTACTAATAATCTATACAGTAATAATTAATGTATACACAGAATCTCTAACAGTGTTCTAATAGTTCTATACTGTGGAATTCATTATAAGGCAGACTCACTGGATATCTTATCCATGGACGGTTATTATTAGAAGTACAAGAAAACCTAATTAACATTTATCATAGTCCTCCACTATGAATCTGTGACAATGCATGGATTAGATGTATATTACTGGGTTTATACTATTGTATCTCAGTGTTACCATTACTTCTATGTCTTTTTGGTCCAAGATTCAGAAATCTAAACCATGGTAGTCAACATCTGAGTTATTGTCTGATGCAACATCAAAAAAATGTCTTCCCACAATTCCTTGCCTTCCTCTATTTCCTATCTTCTACATTCTTCACACTATTAAGATACAATGGAGACCAGGGGCAATTTATCTCTTTCTTTTTAAGCATGTCTCATATATTTGAGTGCATAGGCTTTATAATGATAGGCACTTTCAAAGAATCTAGAGATGAAAACGAGGGATCTAAATCAATGTCTAGAACACCAGAACCGTTATTACTTGATATGAGACAGAAAAGCAGGTCATTTTCTTAGGATTAAAAAAAATGGGAGATAAAACTTATGTCTTAGCCAGTAAGAAGAGATAACAGTGCTCGGCCCATGTGGCTCAATGATTGAACATCCACCTATGAACTAGAAGGTCAGGGTTTGATTCCAGTCAAGGCACATGCCCAGGTTGTGGGCTCAATCCCCAGTGTGGGACCTGTAGGAGGCAGCTAATTAATGATCTCTCATCATTGATGTTTCTATCTCCCTTCCTCTCTCCCTTCTTCCCTGAAATCAATAAAAATATATTTTAAAAAAGTAAAAGAAAAGACAGAAGCAAATTGTTTAGAGAAGGGGTCTGTTTCATAAGACTATGGTAATGAGGTCCAAGAACAGAACCTTGACCCAGACTATACCAGGTATGAGCCCCTATTCTGCTTCTTTATTGTGTTTGTAAACCTTGAACAATTGATTTAACTCCCTGTTTCCTCAACTTTAAAATGGAGAGACTAGTATATAACGCCTTGATTCTTATTAAGATTAAATGAATTGAAAAAAATGCTTTATTAAGTGAACAATCAATAAATATTAGTTGTAATTATGTAATATATCCTGTTAGCCAACTGTATAGAATAAAAGGATATATAGCTTTTCCTATCAAATAATGATGAAGAATATATATTAATTTAATGAAGTTGATGCCCACCTGAACAATTGTGACATTACATAGTTATGATCATTAATTACATTGGTTTATCAAATGTTACATGTAATACCATGGTAGACATGTTAGACATAGGGAACTTTTATTAATTACATTTGTAATTGGTTCTTTGAGATGAATTTACCAATATTTTGTTTATTCCAGTTTTTAAAAAACATAGTTAAACTTACTAAAACATATGAAATATACTTTCTTCTTGAATAAACTCTATATGGTATTAATGTTTTACCTTGAAATTTTTTTAGTATAAATTGTTTAGGATGTTTTTATGCCCTGTTGGTTCAAAATTTGAAATTAATACTAAATTCTGGCAAAAACAAAAAGCCACTAGTGAAAAGTATTCAATAATATCTAAAATGACAACAGCATTCTATTTTCTAGTTTTACATTAAAAAACTTGTCTGAGAAAGATAATTACTATCTGGACTAAAATTTCACATTTTCTAGCCCTGAGTAGGCATTTGATATATTCTTAAAAATAAATGAAAACATATAGGGGTGGGCAAAAGTAGGTTTATAGTTGTTCATATAGAAAAAGACATGTGGATTATGATTATTATAATAGCTTTATTAACTCAAAAGAATGTCACAATGGCACAATGAACTGAATTACAAATAATAAAAATAAATAATACAATAATAAATACTTAAATAACAATATAAGAATTAACTTGGTATTTCACATACAATTGTAAACTAATTGTGCCCCACCCTGTATATAAAGAGATCTAAATTTATCCCTGATTCCAGAATGTAATACTTGTTACTAAAATTTAAACTTTAAAATGCCTATTGTAATTTAATATGTTACAAGATGAACAGAGACAATATAAAAAATAGCACTAGATCCTCTTTTAAAAGACGACATTAAACTCTAAGCTTCATGAGAACATAGACAGCCTCTCCTGTTTTCAGTGCTTTCCCAAGTTCCCTGAATACTGTGGGTGCAAGGCAGGTGCATGGTGATGCTCTCTTATTGGACGTGAGGAAACAGGCATTTGTCTTTATACCAAAAATAAAAGGAAATAAATCAGGAAGGACTAATGAGAATAATAATTTTGAGATATGCTTTTGCTCTTTTTCCTCATTCCTTCTTGTAGGAATATGGATTTTTGAGAGGGCACTGAATGTATAATTTAGGTATATTTTTGATTCCTGTTATTCCCATGATAGTTGAATATTAGCATTTCAAAGTGTTTAGATCATTTTAAGGGGTGAATGTTAGGCAGTAATAAACATACAAGGCTAATGGAAACATTTGTTTTAAAGATTTTACCAAATATTTTTTACTTTAGATTTAAGATACTTCATTCATTACTTGGATTATCTTAAATTTTTGACTTTTTTTTGGCTTCATAATAACAATAGCTAGGATAATCCCTATGATTTATTAAGTGATTGCAATGGGCCAGGCACTGTCCGAAGCACTTTACATGCACTGCCAGGGTAGTTGTCAGAAGACTCATGCAACTGGACACAAAGTTATTTACATTTTATAGATGGGGAAACTGGCAGAGAGAACTTGACTTGCTCAAATTCACACAGCAGGCGAGTGCCAAAGTCAAGTGGTAAATCCACGAAGTCTTTTCAGCCTTCCTTATCTGATGAAATCAAAGCCTTTTTAAACTTTATAAATAATAAAAATTATATATAAAAATTATAGATGTGATATGATTAACACTCCAATTCAATTAATGAGAATTCAAGGACCACTTTGACAAGGAGAATATTCTAAGATGTCCTACATTATATCACAGCAGGCTGGAAGGTGGAAGGAAGAGATGAGAGAGGTTAATCAGTTCACTGCAGGCCAAAACCAACAAAAGACTTCTTACATTCCTGAATGTAATCTGAAACACTGAATGAACTTTCATGGGGCTATTTCCATGATTATCAGAATAGCCAATCACCAGGTACCTTGCTAACACATGAACTTTCCGGACTCCTGCCCACAACCGATCCAAAAGAGCAAACACTTCTTCCTCTTGGACTTTGCACATGTCCCAGAACTAGCCTTAGGCTTTCTGGTTCCAAGTTTGAATTCTTAACCACTGGACTATACTTTGCATAGTAAGTGCTCAATAATAATAGCTATTTATTTATATTTTTATTTTTGCTGATGTTTAGGGCATGCAGCGTTGAGACATCAGATGAAACCAAAGAGATGCCTAGAGGACAGGTGATGAAGAAGCATGGAATCATGTTGATGTGTAGGCCAGTGGTTCCCAAACCCAGCATCATATTGAAATCACCTGAGCAAGAACAGTGGGCAGTAGAATTCAGATCTGAGTGACTCAGTATGTATATAAGGAGGGAGAATAGAAGAGGATCAAATACAGAATTCTCTTTGTTATTGTTTTGTTAAAAACTTTTTTTTTGTATGTATAGGAAGAAGAGTCCAGAAAGCAAAATGAGAAGGAGTGGTTAGAGCGGCTAGAGCAAAAACAAGGGAGAGTGTTATTTTAGAATCCAGAAGAGATCACTTGAAGAGAACGAGATTGGCCATGAATATCAAATACTGCAGGGATGTCAAGTATGAGAATGAAAAACTGGCCTTTAAATGTATAAACCCAGTGGTCATTGAAATGATCGTAGCAAGAGTAATTTAATTACTATAACTGAAGCGGCAGCAAATTATAAAAGATTAAGGGCTGCAAAGGAAAATGTAGAAACAGGAAGCAAAAATAGCTTATAGGAAGGGTAACTGAGAAGGAAAGGAGTAGATTCAGGTCATGGGTAAGCTCTTTATTAAGATGGGAGAAACTTCAACATATTTATTTGATGCTAAAAGATCCAATTGAGAAGTTGATGATGCAGGAAAGAGAAGAAATAATTGATAGTATAAAGACCTTAAGCAATTGAGAGCAGATAGGATCTAAAGAACAAAAGGAGGGACAAATCTGGGGGAGAAATTTCTTCCTCCAGGACAAAAGGAAAAGATGGCATAATTATAGACAAGTATATCTTTGTAGAGAAAGGAATGTGAAAAAGATCTTTCCTGATAGACATCTCTGAAACTCCTCTGGAAACTGTAAGGAAATATCTTTTGAGGGAGAAGAGATTAGAGATGGGATCTTATATCTATCGAGAATGATAGATGTGAGGACTTGGCACTGAAGGAATTGGAAAAGACACCCAACCAAAGGATGGCTTAGTGACCCCAGGAGCTTAGCTGAGATGAGAGGCAGTATATTTTTAGTGTGATGTCTATATTAGTTGTCAGGAGACTGGGCATAGGAAGTATAGAGGGCAAATGATAGATTTGAGAAAGGTCTTTAATCACAAGGATTAGAGCATAGGGGAATTGATTCTGGTAAGAAATTTGTTGAAATAAAATCTAGGCAGGATTGAAAGGAGTTTGGAGCATGGATGAAAACCCACAAGAAAATAGAGGTGGTCAGAGCATTGTAATGATCTCAAAGATAAGATGTATCAGGAGCAATGGAATGAGATTTTTGGAAGGATGAGGGCTGTGATCAGAAGGGCTATTCAAACTGTTTCTGGTGGCTCAGGATGTGACCCTGGGAATGCAGTAACTGAAAAGGATCAAAGGTAAGGGTTGCTAGAAATAAAAAGCTCAGAGTGGGGATGTCTCAGAAATAGTTAGAGATATAACTTAAGAAACAAAAATTACTTTTAAAATAAAATGGTCATTTATCCCAAGGCACAAGGCTTTGTTTCCTCTCACAACTAAAGTGATGGTAGGATTACTTTGGTGAATCTCTTGACAGTTAGCTTTGACTGTTGGGAATTCCTTAATCAGCAATGTTGCCATGCAAAAATGTTCATGGTTGTCCTTAGTGGGCAGACTAACTGGTGAAACTAGTAAGTAGAAAAATGTATTACAGACCAAACAAGATCCAAGAACCAGGCAGATATTTGATTAGAGCCTTTTAATTTTAAAAAAGGATAGAACTAAATAAAATATCAATAAATGATACATTGCTTTTCCCTTTTCTCCTCCTTCTCCTCCTCCTCCTCCTCCTCCTCGTCCTCCTCCTTAGTTTCAGTTTCTGGCAAAGCATCTCCAAATAATGTTTATATGCAGGATCACTTAGTGATTAAAACACACGTCAAAGGCAGAGATGAGGGAATTTTGGCTAAGGACAGATAACAGGAGAGATGGGTCCAAGGAGAGGAGAAAAGAGGAGTCTTTAACCACTAAATAAGAGGGGCTGTGGACCAAGAGGTCAATACATTGAAGTGGAACACATTGTCTTCTCAGAATAAACTTTCTCCTTCTGACTTCCCTATTTCTGATAGACCCCTGCATCTTATATTCTGCTGGATTTAAACATTGGGAGACATTTTTCTTTTATGCTTCTTACTCCCTCCTAAGTCCTGCACACATCACAAAAGTCATCAAGGCCTCTTCATTAATCCTTCATCACATCTCCCACAGCATGAAGGAGTGACCTGTCAGGTTCATGACACTCCACTGCTGGCAATTAAAATGGGAAGGGGGAGCAGGGCCCCTCTGCCTTAGCAGTCCTGCCTAATGGTGGCCACGTGGGTTTCCTTGGAGATTGCTGGCATTGCCGTGGGAATGCTTCTGTGGTCTGGATTAGGACACTCTACTCTCACAAGGATCTGTCGCCTTCCAACCTTGGCGTGATATTCTGTTAAATGCAATGCAACTGTGCCATTTAAAAAAGCAAAACAAAAGTACAGGCTTCATTCCATAGATTCAAAGCTTTCAGAACCTAGAAGGGTCCTAGATCCTAAAAAGTATTCGATACACATACATATTCATGCACAATTTCATACACAAACTCTTTTTGAAAGTTCCCACTTAAAAAAATGAATGTCTTAAATTCTGCTACACCAAACACCAAAGAGGTATGCCTTAATTAGGAATTAAACATCCCTTAGGCAGAGATTTTCCTGGCTCTACTAGTTAAAGTAGGTGAACTGGTGAAACATATAAGCCCCCAACTGTATAATGGAACAAATGAGAAAGAAGTTTATTTCTTGTCCATAGGTGACTTTCTCTCAAGCAAGGATTCAGGAACCCAGGTTCTACCACCTCCACATGCAGTTTCAAAGGTGTGCTTCAAGCCAGTGAAAGGAAATGGTGTGAAGGATTGCTGACACTCGTAAGACTTTTCCAGGCCTGGAAGTGGCATGTAGGACTTTCACTCACATTTCAATGGCCACACTCAGTCAGATGGAACATATACTCTGTGTCCAGGAAGATGAGGCATGAGGTTGAGGAAGAGTTAGCAGTTTTTACTACGATGTTGTAGCAACTGGGTCAACATGGGGATTTACAGGAAGAGCAGCTGCTTTCCTGTGCCAGCATGGTGATGTGGATACATAGGAGACTCCTGGCAGAGGTACAGGAGACAGACCTTTAAACGAACAGGACGTCAGTGATTCCTTTTAAGGGGAAATATCTCCACTAGGTAGTCTAATAATGTCTCCTTATTGTGTAGAATACATCAGGAGGGAGTTTTCTGAAATAAACACACTATTCAATAATACAAAGTCGGCAAACTGACAGATTGAGATGTGGGCAGTACCAGTTTGAAGGAACTAGGCAAGAAGCCCAGGATAAAGAAGCAAAGCCTAGGCAAAATTCCGAGAATGCCGGGGCTACACTGGCATGAGGAATCCGATATGTTAATAGAAATAAAGAAGCCATAGGAAACTTGTAGCAGAGTAAACTTGGAGTCACAAAACCTGAGCCCTAGCCCTACCTTTTATTGGCCAACACAAGAGAAGATGCACACCCTCTCTGAGTTTGCTTTTTCATTTGTAAATTTGAGGAAATAAATATCTATTTCACAATAATTGAAGATTCAAATGAGATGATGCATGTGAAAACTCTTGTACCCTGGCAAAAGTCGAAAGAGGGATACTAGTGCTTTTTCCCTTCTTTCTACTTTTCTGTATTATCTATATTTTTATAATGTACCCAAATTTTTAAAAATTAAAAATATAAAGCCAATTTTAGTTTCTAGGAAAGGTGTTGATGCTAACTTGCCTCATTTTAGCCCCATGCAATTGTACAAAAATCTGATGTAATTAACAGCAAAACAGATTCACTTTGTGCATTATAATGTAAATAATAGTTTTCAAAATGTATTGAAATATCTATACAGATATCTAGGTATGGGTTTAACATTACTAATTTCCTTGCTCATAATTCATAGTTTTGCTTTACATGATTTAATTGGTAAGAATAAAATGTAAATTGTTGGTGCAAAAATTTTTTAAACCATATTTTTATTGATTTCAGAGAGGAATGGAGAAGGAAAGAAAGATAGAAACATCAAATGATGAGAGAGAATCATTGATCAGCTGCCCCCTGCACACCCCACACTGGGGATCGAACATACAACCTGGACATGTGCCCTGACTATGAATAGAATCCTGACCTCCTGGTTCATGAGTCAAAAATCAACTCCTGAGCCACACTGGCTGAGCCAACATTTTTTTATCTCTGTCATGACAGCACAGGTTCCACGGCCTGACTTAACAGTGTTTGCCTGTATCACAAGGACTGTGTGGGAGCCAGTCAGTGTGAGGGTAAACTTTTCTGTGATTTGATGAATCTTCCTAACTTTAACCACTGATAGCCCTGGAAACCTTCTTTGTAGAATATGGTAATAGGGACTATACATAATGAAAATATTTGGATAATCACTAATAGACATTGACAAACATTATCCATTGCAATCTCAGCTATGATTTCTGCACTATTTCAGCAACTATCATGACCCCTCAGACATTCCTGGGAGTGATTGGATCCATTGCAACCCACAGTGGGAGATGAAAGAAACTCAATGTAGCCTCGTTCAAATATCCATTGATTAATTAAAAAATACTGATTTAGAGTGTTGTTTTCAGAAGTTCCAGGGAAGATTCAAATGTCTTGACTAGTCACTACTAGCTGAGAAGAGAAGAACAGATTATCAAGCAAGCAGGTCATCAAAAGTTGGTCCAGGAAGTCAAAAGGGAATGTTGATAATGTTCTGGAAGAATCATATGGTATTATTGCTAAAAAGACAAGGAAAGATGGCTGAAGAATAGCCAAATACTATTTTTTAATTTAACCTAAAATAAAATTTTGCAAACCATAAAAAGTGCATATGAAAAGTTCCTATCTTAATATTCACAGCTTTATTTTGATTTATTAAAAGATGTACCAGCTCCTATAGCCTGGTAAAATTGCATTCAATATTAAAATTACAGTACAGTAAACCATGAAGTTTATCCATAAGACTAAAAACGACAGATTTAGAATGGGTAAGGAAAATATACCACAGCTGACAGGGGAAAATATTAGCTGAATCTGAATATCATGCCCATGCAAATGAAGATACACTCTGAGTCAAGGAAGCATCACTGTGTATTGATGGAAACAGGAATTTGTAGGTGTCTGGCTTCAGGTGAACCTCTCTAATATTTGGCATCAACATTAGTCCAGGCACTAAGCTGTATTATATTTCCTTGCAGAGCTCTCATGATAAACTTGAAAATAATTGATTTCTGATGCCACACAATAAGTCAATCTAAACACATGGATTTTGTGCTTTGTTTTATTTGAAAGACCTGGATCAGAGATTTCTATTCTATTTTATGTTCAAAATCTCAAGTCAGTTTCTCAAACTTCAATGCATATAACAATCTCTTGGTATCTTTAAAGAATTAAAATAAAGATTCAGGAATAAGCAAAATTAATCTTTCATGAAGGAAATAAAAATAGTGTTTATTTATTTATTTATTTATTTATTTATTATATTTTTGCAAGATTATAACTGGGAGGGACATGAGGGAATTTTCTAGGATATATAAAATGTAATACATGTGTAAAATGTATGGACTACTTCACTTATGAATTGTATGCTTTACTAAATGTGTGTTATTCTGCTGCAGTTATTATTTTTAGAGACAAATATAATAAAAGCAAAAAATGAAGATTCTTGGGTCATGCTATAGAAAAGATGCCTAAGAGTTGGACCAACTATAATAAGATTGGGCCTATTATGGGCTGGAATGAACTTGTCACCTTAAACATCAGATATGAGTAACAGGGAAAGGGAGACAAATTTTAGCTTTGTTCCTCGTCATTTTGAACACCCCCACCCCACTCCTATTTCTATAGCAAGCAAAAATCTCAGCTATGATTTTTGCAACTATAATCTCGTACAGGCATCCAAATTAGTCAAATCTTGAAGGTTTTATTTTTTTATAGTTAATGGAACAATAATTGAGTTATAATTCTTAGAATTGCATAGTTATTGTACATGAGAACTGGCTTTTCCATTTACCTTCTTTAAGGCCTGTTTCAAAACAGAAATGGCTCTTGATTCACCTTCTGACTGAAAGAATCTATCTGTTCAGACTTAACCTTGGCAGAACGGAAGTTATTTTCCCCAGCAACAGTTACTTTACTCAGTCCTCTCATGTGATTCACGGAACTTTCAATAGGCCCAGTCACCCCAGGGTTTTATTCCTTACAGGCGTGAGCTTATGTTCAGTCCCCAGAGCATATAGTGTGGGTAATTCTTGCTGACAATAGTCTCCTCAAGTCTGTCACTCTTCTTATTGCTCATTTGCAGAATAAACTTCCAGGGGAAAGCCACCGAAAGTACTTCAAGTGACAAATGGAACATTCTCCTAAGCTAAATGAAAAATGATCAGCCATACCCCGCTGTTCCCGAGTTACACACAGGCACATCATGCAGTGTGTCAGGTCTACCTAGATACATTCTGCTTATTAACTAACCACAGTGCCTCCAACAATGACCAGTGAAGGTAAGGGAGAAAGAGTGACCCCAGAACTAACTTTTTTATGTCCCTTAGTTAGGAACTCTTTTGCTTCCAGATGCAGTTGCTAATTTCTTCCAGTCTTTAACATGGCTTGGCTCCTGGCCATGAGACAGAAAGAAAAGATGCCAGTTGAGATACAAATCCTTTTGCACATAACAAGCACATGCATTTTTGAGCAAACTACAA
>PVJN01055737.1:0-12984 GCA_004026805.1 Lasiurus borealis | reverse complement strand
AGGTAAATAAACTTATTAAATATGTTCACCTACTAAACTGACAAACCCAGAGTTCAAACCCTTGAGTCTCTGACTCCAAAGCTAATACCTTTATCTATTCCTCTCATCTATTTTATGAGGATGGTGGTTGGGAGTGGGATTTTTGCATGCAGCAAGCCTCAGAGATGGGGTTTCAAAATTATTGCCAATGAGGATTTAAGTGACTTATTTGAAGGTGACTAAAGCTGTTTCTCATTAGCTTCCTTGCAAACATCCCCCAGATATAGATGTTAAAGTTGATGCCTTGCACTCAGCCAGATGTGTTGGTGGAGGGGACTCACCTTCAGAAGTAGAACCAGTGATGGGTTGAGGATGATGGTGATGCAGTGATGGACTGGTTAGCCAGCCACCTCTCCTCTTCTGTGCTATGGTCTTTCCAACTCAGATGGATTAAATCTTTGGCTAGAAGTAGTCTCATCCTCTGGCATTTCTTAATTCAGTGGAGTATTTCATGAGCTTCAGAGTTAGAGGCATAATCAACATGTCTCAGAATTGGTTCCCTCCTTCAGAGGCTACAGACTGGTTTGTTTATCTTTGGATTCTGTGGATTAAGTACTGTATCAAATAGTTCCTTGGATTTTTTTTCATTCTGTGCTTCTTTCTCTCTTTGTCCTTCTAATTATTCTGTCATACCTTCTAATGTATTCCTTTCTTCTTCTCCTTGTTCTGGCCTTCTTTCCCGGTGACCTCTGATAAATGGTGTTGAGTGATTTTGTCTGCGCCATCTCATAACCCAGGACCCTGTATTGAGCTGACTCCCTCCTGGCTTCTTGAGTGAAAACGTGCTGCAAATGCTAAGTATACGTGTTGGTGTTTGGGCTTCCAATCTGCATACTTGAAACCAGCAGTCCTTGGGCTCTCATGGTTCACACTGGTATTCAGGGCTGAATATAAATCAGACCTTCATATTCTTCAAGAGGTGTCAGCATTCATGAAAGTTGAATATGAGTGAGTGACTCTTATTTTTATAATTTCATTTAAATAATATAATTTATTACCATAAATTTACATGTTACTCTACTACAGATTAAGCCACACCAGGCTGAGCTCCAAACACAATATCCCTTGTGAATATTATTCTTTTCGTAGAGGCTCTTAGGAGGGACATAGATGGTATTTTACATTTTAAGAAGTAATTTATTTTCAGAGCATTCAGGGACTTAACCACTGTGATTATTTGCCCAGTCTTCCCAAGATTCCAGAGAGCAGGCCATGTTAAGCTGGATGGGATAGTGCAGTTCATTTATTTATTCAGTGTGTACTTATTGAATGCCTCCCTATTCCAGACCCTGCTGAGTGTTAGACTTGTGGGGAGAGTGGAATTGGATCAGATCGATGCTTTGACTGTAGAATGTGTCACTTGACTTTACACCAAAGAGCTCAGGTGTTCAGAAGTAAAACCACTTAGCAATTGACACAAGGGAAAATTTCTTCTCATGAAGTGGCAGATTGGACACTGGAAAGAGAGACTGATGACTGAAGTAAAACAATCCTCCCTCCTCCCCCCATCCCCTTCCTGGGACTGCTGCTGCTTTAGGGTCTGCCTGCCTCAGGGAGCCTGCTCAGGGCAACCTCCTACCTCTTAGAACTAGAGGTTCTGCAGGTGTCACTACTCAGAGGGCCACAAGAGGGTGCTTTCCTCCTTTCAGGTTTTGGCTTTTTGAAATGCAGTTCCTCTTTTAGATACAAGTTTCTGGGCTCAAGGAAATTCAATATATTCAGCTGTGGGCCAACTGACTTGATTCTAGAGGAAAGAAAGGTGTAGTTTGTAAGCATATATTTATTTATCTAATGTCTGTTTTTTCCAGTGAACTGTTAAGTTCTGAAAACCACGTCTTCTTGCTCATCCCTCTTTCTTTGACTGGCTTAAAGTCTGGCACATACAAATATAAATATTTGTGAATTTAAAGAACTGATCTCTATGCCCTAACTTAAAGCTTTTCTGGCCATCAGAATCACTGGGGTCACCGGCCCTGGGATTCTCAGCATCTGGGGCGGGTCTGGGAATGTGATTCTAAAGAGCTCTTGTGTTATTCATAGTTGAGGCCTGTTGTCCAGCTGTCCTAGCTCTGCACACAGCTGTTTTATTTTGCTCCTCTGGCCTTTCAGGTCTGTGGGTTCTCAGCTGCTTGGGTAACAACAGCCTGCCACCAAGATCCCTTCAATGTGCCTTCTTTTCTTTAATATATTTTTTATTGATTTCAAAGAGGAAGGGAGAGAGAGATAGAGCTAGAAAGATCAATGTTGAGAATCATTGATCGACTGCCTCCTGCATGCCCCCTACTGGGGACTGAGCATGTCCCCTGACTGGGAATTGAACTGTGACTTCCTGGTTTATAGGTCCATGCTCAACCACTGAGCCATGCCAGCTGGGCTATTTTCATTTAAAAAAAATTTTTTTTTTAAAGGAGACTGGCCATTCCTCCATGGAGCTTTGGTTTCTTATTTACTTATGTATTTACTAGTGGCCTGGTGCATGAAATTTGTGCATGGGGGGCAGGGGTTTCCCTCTCAGCCCAGCCTGCATCCTCTCCAATCAGGGACCCCTTGGGGGATGTCTGACTGCTGGTTTAGGCCCAATTTGACAGGGATTAGGCCTAACCTGGCAGTTGGACATCCCTTTGGCAATGTGGGACTGCTGGCTCCTAACTGCTCACCTGCCTGCCTTTCTGGTCGCCTATAACTTCCTCTGCCTGCCTACGTGATTGCCCCTAACCCCTCTGCCTGCCTGCTTGATCCTCCCCAACAGCCCTCCCCTGCCAGCCTGATCTTGTTTCCAACTGTTCTCTCCTGATGGCCTGATTGCCCCTAACCCCCTGCCAGGCTAATCTTGTCCTCAACTGCCCTCCCCTGCAAGCCTGATCATCCCTAATTGCCTCTGTCTCAGCCCCCACCACCACGGCTTTGTCCAGAAGGAAGTTAGATGTCCAGAAGATGGCTGACCCAGTCTAATTAGCATATTACCCTTTTATTAGTATAGATAGATTATATAGGATAAGATTGCTCAAATGGTGGTGGTGGGGAAGCCTTTTTCAGCAGGAGAAGATGCTCTTGGCAGACAAAAATACATAATTTCTATATCTGGACTGTTAGCCAGCCATATGCACTATACTGCCAAACTGTTCATTAAGAAATTGAACTGCTTTCTTACAGCTGTTGCCCTTAAAACCTCTTAGGTTCTGCCTTCACAGTTCTCCAGATTATGGTCTGATTGGTCGGTTTCTATGTCACTCAGCATCAAAAGCTCTGCCTCCTAGGCAGCCATTGGCTCCTTGCAGTTCACCCAGATTTGATTTTGATTGGTTGGTTTCAGCTTCTCTGGGGCATATCTCTGGGCCTGATCAGAAAAGCGGGGCTGATCAGCAGTCCCTGCTGCTTCTGGTGAGACCTGGAAAGGACGAAAGGCCAAGGCTGATCAACACTGCCATGGAGACTGTGGATTGGACCTTGCTTCTCTCTCTGGACCCCTCTCCAGGCCTGATCCACAACCCTGTTGGCAGTCAGTACTGGGTCACTGTGCCTGAAACTACTACAGTCAGTGCTGGGTCACTGCAGCACTGACTGCCACAGGGGCTGTAGATCAGACCCTCTTTCTTTCTCCAAGTTTTTATCTGGGCCTGATCTGCAACCCCGTTGGCAGTCAGTGCTGGGTTGCTGCCATCATGGTGACCCAGCATGTACTTCTCATGTTCAGTTGTCATTCGGTCGTTTTGGATGTTACAGACCCTGGCTCTTTATATATATACTAGAGGCTTGATGTACAGAATTCATGCAAGGGGCTTGGCCACTGCCACTGGCTCAACCCCCATCACTGCTGCCTCAGTCCCTGCTGCCGTGGCTTCATCCAGAAGAATGTCCAGAAGGATGTCTGGTCTAATTAGCACATTACACTTTTATTATTATAGATATATAGATTTATTTAATCTTTATTGTTGAGATGTACCCCTGATTATATTGTGTATACCCCTTTATATATGTACTCCTTTTTTCCACCAATTGCCTCTCTCCACCTGGTTCCTGCCCTGCTGCAGGCCTTCACCATGCTATTGTTTGTGTCCATAGCTAATGCACATAGGCATATAGAATCTTTGGTTAATCTCTTCACACGACCTCCTCCCCTCTTCCATCTGAGATTTGTCATATTTCCATGCCTCTGATTCTATTTATTTATCAGTTTATTTTGTCCATTAGATTTCTTGTTTGTTTATTTTGATTTTTATATTTAATTGTTGATAGGTATATATTTATTGCCATTTTATTGTTCATATTTTTATCTTTCTTTTTTTCTTATTCTTCCTCTACTTAAAGAATACTCTTTAATATTTCATGTAATACTGGTTTGGTGATGATGAACTCCTTTAGCTTTTTCTTGTCTGTGAAGCTCTTTTTCTGACCTCCAGTTCTAAATGATTGCTTTAGTGGGTGGAGTAATCTTGGTTGTATGTCCTTGTTGTTCAACACTTTGAATATTTCTTGCCAATTCCTTCTGGACTACAACATTTTTATTGAGAAATTAGCTGACAGTCTATGGGTGCTTCTTTGTAAGTAATTAACTGCTTTTAAGATTCTCTGTCTTTAACCTTTGGTGTTTCAATTATGATGTGTCTTGATGTGGGACTCTTTGTTTCCTTTTGTTTGGGACTCACTGCACTTCCTAGACTTGTAAGTCTATTTCTTTCACCAGGTAGGGGAAATTTTCTGACATTATTTTTTCAAATAGGTGTCAATATCTTGCTCTGTCTCTTCTCCTTCTGGCACCCCAATAATGCAAATGTTAATTTGCTTGAAGTTGTCCCAGAAGCTCCATGCACTATCTTTACGTTTTTGGATTCTTTTTTCTTTTCTGATTGTATATTGCTTCCTCATATTCCAAATCATTGATTTGATTCTCAGAATCCTCTACTATACTGTTGAATCCCTGTAAGTTATTCTTTATCTCAATTAGTGTATGCTTAATTTCTGATTGGTTCTTTTTGTTTTTGAAATTCTCACTAAGATCCTTGAAAGGCTCACTAAGTCCCTTGAAGATCTCATTAAGATCCTTGAGCAGCGTTATAACCATTGTTTTAAACTCTAAGTACAGTAGTTTGCTTGTTTCCATTTCTTTTATTTGGGACATATTTCTTTGTCTCTGCATTTTGGCTGCTTCCCTTTGTTTGTTTCTATGTCTCCTGAGATTGGTCAAGTGCCTTTGTGTATCAAGTGTCCTGTTGGGCCCAGTGGCTCAGCTTCAGCAGTCACCTGAGCTGGGCACTCTAGATGTGCTCCTGTGTGGGCTGTGTGCACAGTTTTGTTGTAGTTAAGGCTTGATTGCTGTTGGCCTCGCTGGGAGGAATTGACCTCTAGGTCGATTGGTTGTGACAACCAGCTACAAATACAGTGGAAGAGCTGCTATGAAGGAGACATCCTGTGGAGCCGGACTTGCTTCAGTGGGGCTTTGGTGTTCACTGTATCTGCCCCTTGAGTGTGTTGCTTGTGGCTATGTGGAGTCATAATCTGGTATGGTCTAATTACATGGGGTGCACTGGCTCTGCAGTCCTTGGGAGATACAAAGTCGGCCACTGCCTGGTTCTTACAGTGAGGTCTACAGATGGCTGCTACTTGTGTTGGTATTGGAAATGTCCAGGTGAGGCCCAGCTGTAGCAAAACAGGCTGATGCTAGTGCCAGGTCTTGGGCCTTTTATTGATCGGTATGGGGCATGCTAACACCAGCTTCTACTTGTATATGAGATTTTAGGAAAGTCTGAAGCCTGAGCTAGGACAGGCCATTCATATGGAAAAGTCACTGCAAACAGGTTAGGTGGGACTGCAGATTGGATGAGGTTGGGGCTCAGGGAATCACCAAGGCAGAGTGAACATTGTGTTAGGCTGAGAGAGACTCAAATATGGCTGCCAATCAGCTCTGGAGTAGGGGATGTCTCAGCATAGGAACAATGACCCTGCAAGCACCACTGTCTTGGAGAAAGCCACCCCCAAGATCTTGCCCTGATGTGAGAAAATTTATTTATTTTATTTTTTTTCATTTTTTAAAATTAATGTATTACATATTTATGTATCTTTCCATTGCCCCCACCTACCCCATTTCCATACATGCCCTCATCCCCCAGTGACTTGCGTCCATTGGTTATGCTTATATGCATGCATACAAGTCCTTCAGTTGATCTCTTATCTACCCCACCTCTCCCTAACCTTCCCGCTGTAATTTGACTGTTTGTTTGATGCTTTACTGCTTCTATATCTATCTTTTTGTTTATCAGTTTATAATGTTCTTTATTATCCATAAATGAGTGAAATCATGTGGCATTTTTCTTTCATTGACTGGCTGATTTCACTTAGTATAATGCTTTCCAGTTTCATCCAGGTTGCTGCAAATGATAAGAATTCCCCTCCCTTTTTATGGCAGCATAATGTTCTATTGTGTAGATATACCATGCTTTTCTCCTCCAGTCATCTGCTGATGGGCACCTAGGCTAAATCTTAGCTATTGTAAATTGTACTGCTATGAATACAGGGGTGCATATATCCTTTCTGACTGGTGTTTCTAATTTCTTGGGATATAATCCTAGGAGTGGGATTACTGGGTCAAATGGAAGTTCCATTTTTAGTATTTTGAGGAAACTCCATACTGTTCTCCACAGTGGCTGCACCAGTCTGCATTCCCACCAGCAGTACATGAGGGTTCCTTTTTCTCTGCATCCTCACCAACACTTGTCATTTGTTGATTTGCTGATGATAGCCAATCTGACAGGTGTGAGATGGTATCCCATTGTCATTTTGATTTTAATCTCTTGGATAATTAGTGACGTTGAGCATGTTCTCATGTGTCTCTTGGTCTTCCTTCTGTCTTCTTTCAAAAAGATTCTATTGCCCATTTTTTTTATTGGATCATTTATCTTTTATTGAGCTGTATAAGTTGGTTGTAGATATTGGATAGTGATAACATTTGCAAATATGTTCTCCCATACAATGGGTTTTCTTGTTGTTTTATTGATGGTTTCTTTTGCTATGCAAAACCTTTTTATTTTGATGTAGTCCCTTTTGCTTATTTTCTCTTTAGCTTACATTGCCCTTGGAGCAGTATCAGTGAAGACTTTCGGCATATGTCTGAGATTGTGCTGTGTCTGGATTCCTCTAGTATTTTTATGGTTTTCCATCTTATGTTTAAGTCCTGTATCCATTTGGAGTTTATTTTTGTGTACAGTGTAAGCTGTTCATCAAGTTTCATTTTTTTTTGTATGTATCTGTCCAATTTTTCCAACACCACTTATTGAAGAGGCTGTCTTGACTCCATTGTATGTTCATGCCTCCTTTGCCAAATATTAATTGAGTATAGTGGTTTGGGTGGATATCTGGATACTCTATTCTATTCCATTGGTCTATGTGTCTGTTCTTATGCCAGTACCATGCTGTTTTGAGAACAGCGGCTAAGTAATACAGCTTGAAATCTGGTATTGAGATCCCACCTACTTTGTTCTTTTTTCTCAGGATTGCGATGGCTATTCAGGGTCTTTTTTTGTTCCAGATGAATCTTTGGAGAGTTCTTTCTAGGTCTGTGAAATATGCCGTTGGTATTTTAATGGTAGTACATTGAATCTATAGATTGCTTTGGGTAGTATGGACATTTTAATGATGTTGATTCTCCCAATCCATAGCATGGTATGCTCTTCCATCTGTTTATGTCTTCCTCTATCTCTTTTTTCAATGTCCTGTAGTTTTCTGTGAATAGGTCTTTAACTTCCTTACTTAAGTTTATTTCTAGGTATCTTAATTTTTTTGGTGCGATGGTAAAAGGGATTGCTTTTTCAGTCTCTCTCTCTGTTAGTTCACTATTGGTGTATAGAAATGCCATAGATTTCTTGGCATTAATTTTGTATCCTGCCACATTGCCGAATTCACTTATTAAGTCTATTAGTTTTTCGATGGAGTCTTTTGGGTTTTTCATGTCATCTGCAAATAAGGACAGCTTCACTCCTTTTCCAATTTGGATGCCTTTTATTTCTTTTTCCTGTCTAATTGCAATGGCTAATACTTCCAGTACTATGTTGAACAGGAGAGGTGAGAATGGGCATCCCTTTCTTGTTCCTGTTCTTAGGGGAAATGGTTTTAGTTTTTGCCCATTGAATATCATGTTAGTTGTGGGTTTTATCATTTATGGCTTTTGTGATGTTGAGGTATGAACCTTCTACTCCCACCTTGCTGAGAATTTTTATCAAGAAGGGGTGTTGAATTTTATCAAATGCTTTTTCTGCATCAATCGATATGACTATGTGATTTTTATCTCTCAATTTGTTTATGTGATGTATCACGTTTATTGATTTGTGGATATTGTACTATCCTTGACTTCCTGGGATAAATTCTACTTGGTCATGGTGTATGATCTTTCTGATGTACTGCTGGATCCAATTTGCTAGAATTTTCTTGAGGATTTTGGCATTTATGTTCATGAGGGATATTGGCCTATAATTCTCTTTCATTGTGTTGTCTTTATCTGGTTTTGGTATTAGGGTGATGCTGGCTTCATAGAAGGTGTTTGGAAGTGTTCCTTCTTCCTGAATATTTTTGAATAGTCTGAGGAGGATAGGTTTTTTTTTTTATATTTTATTGATTTTTTACAGAGAGGAAGGGAGAGGAATAGAAAGTCAGAAACATCGATGAGAGAGAGACATCAATCAGCCGCCTCCTGCATGACCTGTACTGGAGTTGTGCCCGCAAGCAAGGTACATGCCCCCGGCCAGAATTGAACCTGGGACCCTTCAGTCTGCAAGCTGACACTCTATCCACTGAGCCAAACCGGTCTTGGTTGAGGAGGATAGGTTTTAATTCTTCCTTCAATGTTTGGTAAAACTCTCCTGGTCCCGGGCTTTTGTTTGCTGGAAGCTTTTTGATGACTGCTTCAATTTTTTCCCCTAGTTATTGGCCTATTGAGATGTTTAGATTGTTCCTGATTGGATTTGAAAGGTTATATTTTTCTAGAAATATGTCCATTTCTTCCAGGTTGTCCAATTTGTTGGAATAGAGTTGTTCATATTATTTTTTAACAATCTTTTTGTATTTCATAGGAGTCTGTTATTTCACCTCTTTCTTTCTTTTTCTTTTTTATTGTGTTACATGTATACATATCTCGCCATTCCTTCCCCTCCCCCCTCCCAGGCATATCCCAACCCTCTAGTGTCTTTTTTCTTTGGTTATGCTTATATGCATGCATACAAGTCCTTTGGTTGATCTCTTATCTACCCCACCTCTTCTTAAACTTCCTGCTGTAATTTGACAGTCTGTTTGATGCTTTACTGCTTCTGTGTCTATCTTTTTGTTCATCAGTTTATAATGTTCTTTATTATCCACAAATGAGTGAGATCATGTGGTGTTTCTCCTTCATTGCCTGGCTTATTTCACTAAGCATAAGGCTCTCCAGTTCCATCCAGGTTGCTGCAAATGGTAAGAATTCCTTCTTTTTAATGGCAGCATGGAATTCCATTGTGTAGATGTACCATAGTTTTCTGATCCACTCATCTGCTGATGGGCACCTAGGCTGTTTCCAAATTGTAGCTATTGTAAATTGTGCTGCTATGAACATAAGGGTGCATAAATCCTTTCTGATTGGTGTTTGTAATTTCTTAGGATATATTCCTAAGAGTGGGATTGCTGGGTCAAATGGGAGACCCATTTTCAGTTTTTTGAAGAAACTCCATACTGTTCTCCATAGTGGCTGCACCAGTCTGCATTCCTACCAATAGTGCACAAGGATTCCTTTTTCTCCGCATCCTTGCCAACACTTGTCGTTTGTTGATTTGTTGATGATTGCCATTCTGACAGGTGTAAGATGGTATCACATTGTCGTTTTGATTTGCATCTCTCAGATAATTAGTGACTTTGAATATGTTTTCATGTGTCTCTTGACCTTCCTTCTGTCATCTTTCAAAAAGGTTCTATTTAGGTCCATTGCCCATTTTTTTATTGGATCGTTTATCTTCCTTTTATTAAGTTGTATAAGTTGGCTGTAGATGTTGGAGATTAAACCTTTATCAGTGATAACATTGGCAAATAGGTTCTCCCATACAGTGGTCTTTCTTGTTGTTTTGTTGATGGTTTCTTTTGCTGTGCAAAAGCTTTTTATTTTGATGTAGTCCCATTTGTTTATTTTTTCTTTAGCTTCCATTGCCTTTGGAACAGTATCAGTGAAGAAGTTCGGCATATTTCTGCAATTGTGCTGCCTGTGGATTCCTCTAGTATTTTTATGGTTTCCCATCTAATGTTTAAGCCCTGTATCCATTTTGAGTTTATTTTTGTATTTCGTGTAAGTTGGTGGTCCAGTTTCATATTTTTGCATGTATCTGTCCAATTTTCCCAACACCTTTTATTGAAGAGGCTATCTTGACTCCATTGTATATTCATGCTTCCTTTGTCAAATACTACTTGAACATAGTGGTTTGGGTGGATATGTGGATTCTCTATTCTATTCCATTGGTCTATATGTCTGTTCTTGTGCCAGTACTAGGCTGTTTTGGAACAGTTGCTTTGTAATATAGCTTGAAATCTGGTATTGAGATCCCACCTACTTTGTTCTTTTTTTCAGAATTGCTGTGGCTATTCATGGTCTTTTTTTGTTCCAGATTATTCTATGAAGAATTCTTTCTAGTTCTTGAAATACATTGTTGGTATTTTAATGGGTAATGCATTGAATCTATAGATTGTTTTGGGTAGTATGGACATTTTAATGATGTTGATTCTCCCAATCCATAAGCATGGTATGCTCTTCCATCTGTTTACATCTTCCTCTATCTATTTTTTCAGTGTCCTGTAGTTTTCTACATATAGGTCTTTTACCTCCTTAGTTAGGTTTATTCCTAGGTATCTTAATTTTTTTTGGTGCGATGGTAAATGGGATTGCTTTTTTAGTCTCTCTTTCTGTAATTTCACTATTAGTGTATAGAAATGCTACGGATTTCTTGGCATTAATTTTGTATCCTGCTACATTGCCAAATTCATTTATTAAGTCAATTAGTTTTGGGAAGAAGTCCTTTGGGGTTTTTATGTACAGTATCATGTCATCTGCAAATAAGTAGAGCTTTACTTCTCTTTTTTCAATTTGAATGCCTTTTATTTCTTCTTCTTGTCTAATTGCAATGGCTAATACTTCCAGTACTATGTCGAACAGGAGAGGTGAGAGTGGACATCCCTGTCTTGTTCCTGTTCTTACATAAAAGATGAAAAACTAAAACTAAAAAAATTTAAAAAATACAATGTGCAGTAGTGAAGGTATTCACTTCCTCTGTTGCACTGTTTGTTGCACATATTTCCTAGTCAGGACAGTATTGCAGTTCCCTACATTCTACTGCTCCTCAGTTGTAAGCCAGTCCTGATTTTTAAGGAGGCAGTATGTCTTAATTTCTTTATTCCTTTATTTGTGATTACACAAGTGTCAATTTGTGATTCAGCCCTTGGGTGGCAGTGTTTCTGGATTGACCTCTGGGTCTATAGGTCCTCTCTAGTCTCTGCTTAGATTCTGCTTTCCTTGTGGCACTCAGTACTGGTTTGTGGGAATGTTTTGCCCCATAGCTGGTTCTCTGAAGATCACTCCCCACTCTGATCCCCAGAATCTAGAAAAACAACTCCCCATTCAGTCTCCTAGGGTGTCCCCAACTGGATGATCCTATGTATTGGGCTCAGCATTCAGAAATAAGGATCTGAAGAGGAAAGAGTGCAAGTGTGCGAACTCCCCTTTCCCCTTGTGTCCAAGCAGTTGGCACACTTTTAAAACTCCCAGGCTGTCCCACTGCGTCAGATCAGAATGGGTTGCTTTCTAGAGTTCCCCTCTGTTAGCAGCTCTGAGGACCCCCTTCTACATTCACAGATCACACCAGATCCAACTGCCATGTATCTCTCCAGGCATAGACTTCCCCTGTCCTTCAGCTCCCGCAGTGTGTGTGCTTTTCTGTCCTTCGGGACCAGAGATCTCACCTCATCCCAGGTGAAATCCAGCCTTTCCGTGTTGGAGTGTAGAGTTCCTCTGAATCCATGTGTTTGTACCAATTGGGGACCAGTGTTCTGGGGTTTGCAGTGCTCAGTAGGTGTGTCATAGTTGTAGATTCTCTCTGATTTGAGAAAATTTAGTTCCCCCCTGAACGTCCCTGGTTCCTTTCAAGTTACCACAGCACTGGAGCTCAGAGAGCTGGAGACAGGGTAAATTTGTGTAGGGGCCTTTTAAGAGGAATGTCTGTATCTCTAGCAGCCTCTGTGTCATTCAGCCATAATCCCCACTGATTTTCACAGCCCCAAGTTATGGGACTTCTCTTCCCAACTCTGGAACCTGGGCTAGGGGAGTATCTTGTGTGAGACTGGGACTCCTTGCTTCTCATGGGGGCGCCTCTGCAGCTGAGATACCCCTCCTAATTAAAAACATACCACTTGTGGGTGTCAGACCAGCCCATTCCATACCTCTGCCCCTCCTTCCAGTCTCCCTGTGCTTTCTTCTTTACTGCTCTAATTGTAGGACTTCTATTCAGTCAGTTTTCAGGCAGTTCTGAATGATGATTGTTTTGTATTTTAGTTGTAATTTTGATGTAGTAGTAGGAGTTGGTAAGTACCAATGTTTACCTATGCTGCCATCTTGGTTCCATCATGCCTCCTTTTCCTGTTCCTTTTTTCATGAGCATTTCTTCCTATTTTCTCATTCTATAGGAGGAGGAAATATTCCTAGAGATGCCTTCCCTTGTTGGTCCTAGGAAGGCACTTGGGTGATACTTGCTGCATAATAAGATCTTGGTTACCACCTAGAGGTGTCAGCTCTTCTGTAGGCTAGGACATCATTGATTGGTGCCATCTACTTCAGTTATATTTAAATACTTAAATAATTACTGAAGCTGGAAGAGAGACTGTCTCAAATTTGAGGAGGGCCTTTCTCATACAATAGAAGCTTATAATAATATTGTCTCCTGAGAATATATG
>PVJN01055736.1:0-12985 GCA_004026805.1 Lasiurus borealis | reverse complement strand
AAATAATGAGGTGCGGGGAAAAAGTTGTTTCCCTGATCGTTCCATCTATCAGGATCAGAAAACAAAGGGGAGCCGCCGGCGTGACAAGCCCGCTCCCCAGCAGCACATTAACAAAGGCTAATGAAAAAGTCGCTCTCAGACATCGCGCCGAATTAGCATCCCCAGTCAATTGACAACTTGAGCGCTGGAGAGGGCCGATGGGGGCCCAGACAATGGGCGCTCTGTTCCCCTTTTATCTGCCGCTGAAAGCAGCCCTCTCGCCGGACCCCGAGGTGCGGCTCCGATGTCAATGGGGGCGATTGTCCCCGGGAAGCGGCCGCCTCCCGCACCGCACAGGGCGTCACCCCGGGCACTTACGGCGCGTAATTGGCGGACCTGTTTGTGAACGGGTTGACCTGGACTCTGGAGGAAGTGAGGGGGTGGGCAGGAGGTGGAAAGGTGTTCAGAGCCCTCCTCCCAGCATTCCTTGCGTTCTGCCTGCACAGGGGTGAGTGTCTCTTGCCATGTGAGACCAGGGGTCCAGAGTGTGGAGTTCTGGCCCCCTGGGGCGGAAGTAGGAGAAGAGCCGATGATGGAAGCTAGAATGAGGGAGCATTCCGTCCTGAACCCAGTGCCGAGGTGGGTTCGCCTCCAAGGGCGTGAGCCCCCCAAGGCCGCCTGGTTCAGAGGTGGGGTGATTGCTGTACGCAAAGGTGGGGTGCCTGTGGGCAGGGCTCTCACACAGTCTGCTAAGAGTCAACCCACATGCAGGGATGCGTTAGAGGTCACTGAACCTTCCTTTTTTTCAGGAGGGTAAAGCAGAAGACCTTAGCACAGTGGTTCTCAACCTTCCTAAGGCCGCGACCCTTTAAGACAGCTCCTCATGTGGTGGTAACCCCCAACCATAAAATTATTTCCATTGCTACTTCATAACTATAATCTTGCTACTGTTATGAACTGTAATGCAAATATCTGATAGGCAGGATGTATTTTCATTGTTACACATTGAACATAATTAAAGCATAGGGATTAATCACAAAAACAATATTGTGAAATATTTATTTCTAATTACAAATAAATGAAATTTTGTCTTGAATCATGGTGTAGCATGGGTAACAGTCTTCCTAGGACAACAGTAAACTACATTGCTCCACTTGGCTACACCAAGGAGCGGTGTGTTGGTTCCTAAGACCATGGGAAATAGGCGTTTTCTGATGGTCTTAGGTGACCCCTGTGAAAGGGTCGTTCGACCCCCAAAGGGGTCTCAACCCACAGGTTGAGAACCACTGCCTTAGCACATCCCGGCTAGCATGCCCTCGAGTTGGGACATAAGATGTGTGGAGAGGTCAGGTTCACCGCCCAGCCTGTGAAGGTCCTGGTACATCGCTTTGGGTCACATTATACTCTTGTTTCCTCTGGCACCAAGTTGAGCAGCTTTTCTATAAGAACTAGAGGCCCAGAGCATGCATTCGTGCATGGGTGGGGTCTGGCCGGCCCATCCCAATGGGGCTGATCTGGTTGGGCCAATAGGGGAGGCAGAGAGGGTCTGCGGGTGGTTGGCCAGCTGGCCCCACCCCAGATCGGGGGGGTGGGGCTGTCTGGGAGGAGGAGCCGTGGGTGGTGGGCCATCTGGCCCCCCTCCCTGGTCAAACTCCTGGTCGAACTCCCAGTTGAGGGGACAATTGGCATATTAGCCTTTTATTATATAGGATACGACTTTGTTAAAAAGCGAAGGATGTGATATTCTGTTCATACACGAAACACTCACACCTGTGAAGAACTTCTGTGAGTGGATGTGAGCCGGATGGTGGGCCACTGCCGGGAAGCAGAATCTCAGTGGGTTGGGACGACGCTCCAGAGAACAACAGTGTTATCCGTTACAGTCAGAGGAGGAGGCGGGTGCCTGGTGGAGTGAAATCCATTGGTGAGAGATTTGGGAGGTGGAAGCCAGCCAAGGGAGGGCAGAGGGTGATCCCTGGGATTGGATAAAAAGTAAAATGGTTTACAGGTACTGCTTTCACTGAGGTGGGTGCGAGATAGTTAACAGTCAGTCAACCGTTAGCTCAGTGACACGGAGTCACCTTGGACATCCTAAGGCTCTGTTATCATAGACGCAAACAGACAGTAGGATCAGGTAAGGTCAATCAGCGGTTCTCAACCTGTGGGTCATGACCTGTTTTCTAATGGTCTGAGGCTCTACAGCAGTGACCCACATGTTGAGAACCACTAGCAGGGTCGCCTAAGACCATCAGAAAACACAGATATTCACATTATGACTCACCACAACATGAGAAACTGTATTAAATGGTCGCGGCATTAGAAAGGTTGAGAACCATTGGTCAAGATGGACCTTTGGCCGAAACCGGTGTGGGTCAGTGGATAGAGTGTGGCCTGTGGACTGAAAGGTCCCAGGTTCGATTCCGGTCAAGGGCATGTACCTTGGTGGCGGGCACATTCTCAGTGGGGGGCGTGCAGAAGGCGGCTGATCGATGTCTCTCTCTCATCGATGTTTCTAACTCTATCCCTCTCTCTTCCTCTCTGTAAAAAATCAATAAAATATATTTTAAAAAAATAAACATGGACCTTTGTGGAGGAAGGCCTTGGCCTAGGAGGTGACCATCCCCCATCAACTGCTTTTTAATTGAAACGCTTTGATTTCAGACCACCCTCTGTGGCCGTTTCTGGTCTCTGAGCTGGTCAGGGCAGCCGGTGGCCCCCTTTTTCACCCACAATTTTAAATGCCGGCCGAGGGGTGGAATTGTCATTTGCATTGCCTGCAGTGACAAACGCCTCTCTCTCCGCGATCGAGGCAAATGAGTACATAGATCTTCCACGTGCCCGCTTATTTGGAAGACGGTCGCGGTGCCGGTATTTCATTATTTTGGTTTGTCAAGCGATTTTATTCTTTCTTATTAGACCAGCGGGGAGAAAAAAAAACAAAACAAAATAAAAAAATAAAAAAAGCACAGCGCCCCACCACATGCCGCCCACACGCTCATCCGTCATCGTTTTTGGAGGCGCTCGCCGCCGATGCCGCGCCGTATGTTTTACGGGGCTAACGAGAGGGAAGGCTGGCCGGCCGTGAGGTTTATGCCTCTTTGTCTTCCAGCCTGGGGGGGCGTCCGGGCCGACGCCGGGCGTATGCTAATAAACAACCTGTAATGGAGGTCAGCGGGGAGTCAGAAATATCTCCTAACTAGTTCTAAAGGGAAATAACGCTGGAAGGAGGGAGCGGGGTTATTTACGCCAGGAGCGGCGCCCGATCCGTCTCCATCAGAGGCATCTGCGGACAGCCCGGCGCGGTAAATCTTCCCGGCGCACGTCAGGGCGGTCTGCGTGCCTCCCGGGGAGATTGAGAGCCGGGGCCTGGCTCCCGCCGCCCGCCCGCCCGGCGTGCCGGGTCGGTGAGAGGATGGGGAAGGCTCCCCTCCGGTCAGGGCCCGTGCCCCCGTGGCTGACCAGCAGCAACACCGGCCTCTGTGGCAGAAGCCACCCAGCGCTGCTGTGACAATAAGGAGAGCTTGACGTTCACGGCCGTGGGCGCCGAACCTGGCTGCTAAGAACTTTGGTTCGGTGGAGTTCTTTAAACTTGGCGGCAGACCCCAGGCTGGTCTCTCTGTGGACCAGTGAGTGGTGGGTGTGAGGGCGGTGAAGGAGGCCCAAGCCGAAGGTCATGAATGTGATTTTACAAATGTCCTTTTCCTCTCGTTGGGGAGGTTTTAAAGACGGATCATTTCACGACTGTGTGTTTTGTCTCCCGAGATGGCTTTAATGATAAACATTAGGTTTCATCGTGAAGGAATCCGTGTGATGGCGTTCTGGAAGACACAGCCAGCACTGTTTTGAGTTGCTCTAAGAGTGCTGGTCGGCTCAGCACTTGCTAGCAGTTTTCAACCTGTGGGTCGTGACCCACAAGTTGAGAACCGCTGCTGTAGAGCCTAAGACCATCAGAAAACACAGATACAGTGGTACCTCGCGATATGAGTGCCCTAACATACGAGATTTTTGAGATACGAGCCCTCGAGAGAGAAATTTTTTGCTTTGAAATATGAGCAACATTTGAGATAGGAGTCATCGCGCAGATGGGCCAGCTGCACACGACCCACCAGTTTACCGAGCCTCGAGCATCTCATAGTTTCCCATGCCTCAAGGTTACGGAACGAATTAAACTTGTACCTCGAGGTACCACTGTATTTACATTATGATTCATAACAGTAGCAAAATTACAGTTATGAAGAAGCCACGAAAATAATTTTATGATTGGGAGTCACCACCACATGAGGAGTTGTATTAAAAGGTCAGAGCATTAAAAAGGTTGAGAACCACTGGCTGGGCCCGAGGCGGGGCACAGAGAGGAAGATGGGACGTGACAAAGGCTGCGTGGAGGGTGGAGGGCTCATTTCTCTCTCCCCGGCGGCGAGTCCCTGTGACAGCCCTCAGCCGAGTCCTCCCTTGGGCCTCGGTTTCCTTACTCAGGATGCTGGAGGTGTAGACACTGCTGCTCCCTCCGCCCAGGCCCGGGCTCGGGACGATGACCAGTGTCAGTATGTCCACCGTGACAAGAAACGGTCCGCATCGTGGGAGAAAATACGCATTTACATGCGAGGACATCCCAGTTTCTGAGAAAGAAAACAAACAAAAAAAATCATCTAGATTTCAGGCTTCAGCTGGAAATTGTAACCTCTACATCTCTCGGCTCGATCCCCGGGATCTGCACCCATCGGCCCTTTGACCTGGGGTGCCCAGAAGCAACACCGGGATTCATTTGATCAGAAAGAAAGCCTGACCTTCAACCACACAGGTTTCCTGAAACTCGACTGCCACGTGTTACAGATTAAAAAATATATATATACTGGCTTCTGTGTGCGACTTTAGGAATCTTTAAAAACACAGCCCGCCCTCATACAGGGCCTGGCTGCTCCCCACGGTGTGCGGCTGACGGCGTAGTGCTGGGGGAAGGAAGCCGCAGGGTCTGAGCGAGGGACGGGTGTAGCTTGGCCCACGCAGGCCCACGGCAGGTGAGCGCGGGCGACGTCTGTAAGACCAGCGTCTCAGAAAAAGCTGCGAATAGGGCTGTGTGTGTGTGTGCGTGTGTGTATGCGCGTGTGTGTGTGTACGTGTGCATGCATGTGCGTGCGTGTGAAGAAAACAGTCACAAGGGCATGTGTCTGAGTAACCCTGTCTGTACTTGTTTCCTCAGAAGAAGACCTATCAGTGCATCAAGTGTCAGATGGTTTTCTACAACGAATGGGATATTCAGGTGCATGTTGCAAATCACATGATTGGTGAGTGACCCTCTACACCTTATTACGCACGGATGTTTCTCCCGCTTGTGCCCTCCTCCCCCCACCCCACCCCCGCTTTGTCGTTACGTGGAGTTAAAGATGAGCTAATTGCGCAGCCAGCGCGGTGTCACCTATGCATGACGGATGTCCTGTCGTTACTGTCCGGCGGCCTGATGGCGCGCGTCAGCCCGCTGCTTTCCTGCGAGGGCGGGTTCGGGCTTCCGCAGAGGGTTCCGTGTCTGCGGCCCCTCGGGGCGCAGGCGATTCACACATGAAACCCCGCCCCACCCCCCGGCTGCATCGCTGGAGGCGAACAGAAACCGGGGGAGACTGGGTGTGCGCTTTCCGCAGAGTTGGAGCCGGGTTTTGGTTTCGGAAGTTGTGATGGTCCTGGCGCCGCTGTTGCTGCTGAGGCATCTCTGTATCCAAACCCAACGCGGCGAGCGGTTGGGGACAGGGACTCGGAAATGATTTAAACGGCCACGAGCTGGTCTGGCAGGTCTGGTTTCGGCTGCCTGGAAGTGCTCGGGAGTGAGAAGATCAGGTAAAGAACTCCTTGTTTATTCCAGGAGGTTATACAGTGGCACCTCAGATACGAGTGCCCTAACATACGAGATTTTTTTGAGATACGAGCCATTGAGAGAGCGATTTTTGCTTTGAAAGACGAGCAACAGTTGAGATAGGAGTCATCGCGCGGATCGGCCGGCTGCACACGACCCACCAGTTTACCGTGACTCGAGCATCTCATAGTTTCCCACGCCTCAAGGTTACCGAACGAATTAAACTTGTATCTCGAGGTACCACTGTACACCGCTCTTGGAAGGGGGTCTGGGACACCGCTGCCAGAATCCCAGGGACCAGTGTCTCGGGAACGTGGCCTGTACCCCATGGCTGGGAATGAGACGGTCCTTTTGTCGCTGTGTGTGGTGTGGCCCGGTCTCCCCCGCTCCTCAGGGCTGGCGCCCGTGCCCTTTCATTGGGTGAGCACGGAGTCACGCTGGGGTGGGTGGGGGGAGTTCCACCAGCCAGCTCAAAGCCCTGTCGAGTAGATCTCATTCTGCAGGCGAAAGGACAGGTGCTGTTTGTTTTTGCGGTTTCTGTGCTCCTTGGTGTTTGTGTACCACGAGGGCGTTTCTTCGTGGCATTTTGTCACACCACACGTAACGGTGAGGTCATGTGAAAAAGGTCCGATTCGCCTCAGGTGCTCCCGGGAGTCATCAGACTCTGAGGCGGCAAGAATACCCAGCTCCTCAGATTGTTCCGTGGACGGCTTGCTCCCGCCGCTGCCACGGGCCGTCCCCAACGTCCGAGGCTCCGGCCGCTGATATTAATGAGGACAAATTCCACAGCACGCCGGGACATTGATTCATGGGTTCGCAGGAGGACCTGCTTTACAGTTTTCCGATGGTGGGGCTCCGGGGGACGGTGGCTGATGAAAGACCACGTGCTTCGCTGTGCAAAGCGGGGCGCGTGCATGTCACGGCTCGAGTATCAACCACGTTCTCTCCGTGGGTCCCAGGCTAAGGGACACAGCACGTTGTTAAAGGGACAGAATCACAGCGACAGCGTGGCTGCATGCTGTTAAAAGAGGCCAAACGGTGAGGTCCAAATACTGCGTCTTCATGCAGGTCCCTTCCATTTGGGAAAAAAAACAAAAAACAAAAAAAAACCTCTCCATCCAGGTGCAGCGCTGTTTGGTGGGTTGGGCGGGTAGGTAGAAGTACGCTCCTCTTGCCGCCGACCTTCCTTCCTTCGATTTCTTCCTTCCTTCCTTCCTTCTTTCCTTCCTTCCTTCCTTCCTCCCTTCCTTCCTCCCTCCCTCCCTCCCTCCCTCCCTCCCTCCCTCCCTCCTTCCTTCCTGGCACTGTCTGGGGGCCGAGGCGTGGCGGTGACCACCCGCGGCTCCACTCTGGACACAGGCACAGGCTTGGGGAGGAGAGCTCGCCGCGTGGGACAGAGTGGCCCCCAAGGTTCGTGCTCCCGGGGAGCCGGGGGTGGTGAGGCCTCGCTTTCGGCTCTGGGTCTGCTGTTCACCCCAGGACGGGGGAGCGGACAGTGCTGACATCCTGGCGTCCTGGCTTGAGAGGCGGTGGGGATGGGGTGCAGGCGTGGTGGGGCGTGCTGTCCTTGGCTCAGTGCCCTCTGTCCCCGGGGTCTTGCCTGCCTGGGCCTCCCTCCCAAGTTGCTCCTGACCCTCCCGGGGGAGTTCCCTATAGAGTCCTGGCGGCATGTGTGTGTTTCCCGGTGCGCCCTCTCTCTGCCTATTCCCCCCACCCCCGCCCGCCCCACCCCCGCCTTACGGGGGGTTTGTAGGACACTCCCTCCCTCTGCCTGGGGTCTGAGCATTGAACAGCCCACCTTCTTCCCACCAAGCCAACGCTGCAGAGCGCCCTGTTTTGTGGGGGAAAAGGAAAACCCGGAATAGTCACTGATGAACATGTCACAGATGGACCAGGTGTTCAGAGGATTTGGGGGAAGCATGTATGTTTATCTCTTTAAAGAGCAAAGCTAGAGTTTAAGACTATGTTGTCCTGGCTGGTCTGGCTCAGTGGACAGAGCACTGGCCCTGGGATGGAGGGGTCCCAGGTTTGATTCCAGTCTCATACAGAGCACGTTAGCTGGCCCTGCGGCGTTGGTGCGGCCATTGGCTGGATGCCTGAGGTCACACCTGGCAGCATCCTGTCCCTTCACCCCTCCCCTGGGCAGGGTGCGAGGTGACTGGTCTTCAGGAGGGTCTGTGGCATTCACATCACCCCTGGAACAGGTGAGCTGCTGGAATGCTCTTGCCGTGGCGTAGGCGAAGCCAGTGTTCTGGGACGGCGGCGGCTTTGGATTTTATGTACCAGGGGGGGTGGGGGGGGGCAGACCCGAGACGTGGACCTCTGCATGGGAGGACGGGAGGCCGTGTGGCCCTTTAAAGGCTCCGTGTGCGTGGGCTGCGTCTTTTCCTAAAGGACAGAGAGGAGCCCACAATGCCGTGTCTCTGGGGGAGGGGCGTCTATGGGTGTACGTATCTATGGGGGGCGTCTATCGGGGTACGCGTCTCTGGAGGTGGGGGGGGGCCTCTATGGGTGCACGTAACTGTCCTGCGAGGCTCCAAGGCGTCAGGTGCCTCGGAGTTCGCCCTAATTCTCGGCGAGGCGATGGCATTTTTTGTTTTTAGGTCCTCTTCATTGGATGGCTTGCAAAACTCATGGCCGTTCCGCAATGAGCATTTCGGTGTTAAATATGATGAAACACTGGCCTGTTCCATCCAGAGCTGGATGGGAAACGGTGAAATCTGGGCGGTTTAATGGCAACAGAGCGCCCGCCTCGCGCGGGCTGTGCTGGCTTCTGTGAAAAGCCCACAAAGGGTTTTCCGCGCGGCCCCGTCCAGAAGGGACCCCTCTCTTCCATCGCCATCTGCACAGGAGCCCGAGAAGTGGGCCAGGTCATCTCTCCTCAGCTGTCGCGGCATTAGCGTAGGTAATGGAGCAAGCGCCGCGTTCTGCTGGGTGCTGTTTCTCAGAGAGGCTCGCGGTCGTTTACACGCACATAATTCTCTTTATTTCTCCGGGCCGGTCCAAGCGGGCCGGGCAGCGTCGCCCAACGCCAGCGCGTTTCCGACGACTTTATCTTTGTGCGCCACGTAACTTCGTGTTTTTTTTGTTTTTTTTAAAAAGAGGGATAGAGAGAGAGAAATGGTGTCACACCTACTGTGCAGATGGCTGCACGAGCTGTCAGCCAGCCAAAGCATTTAAACCGATGTGCGGGCTGGGGATAGATCAAATAAAGGGGAAAATGGAGCGCGGGCCACCGGCTCTCATCACCGGCGGATGTTTAGAGCTGGGCGCTGGGCGGAGGGCCGGTCACAGCGAGGGCGGGGACGCGTGCCAGGGCCGGCGAGGAGGTGCCTCCCGGATCTCAGGATGGGGCCGCGGGGTGAGGACCGCGCGTTGGCTGTACAGCTGGCCGCTCTGTGTGGGGACGGCCGAGGAAACGGGTGCAGGAGGGAGTGTTATGGCGGCTCAGGGTGAGCCGGTTCGGAGAGGGGAGCGGAGGCAGGAACTGGAAATGGTGTCCTGGTCCCCGGCACACACACCATCAAGATGAAGAGCGTTTAATTATCTGTGCAGTTTAACAAAAAACAAACAAACAAAAAAACACGCAGGGTGTCTTCAGAAAGGACCCAGAGGGGGACGCGGAGCCAGGCTGCACGGCTTCCCGGGGGTGGGGGGGAGGGCGCACGGGGTTTCTCCTCCCCCCCCCCCAGCTCACCTGCCTGAAGACAAAGGCAATGCTAATGAAAACAGAAGAATGGGATACCTTTAAACTAGTGGTTCTCAACCTGTGGGTTGCAAACAGCTAGCAGGGTCTCCTAAGACCATCAGAAAACACAGATATTTACATTAAGATTCATAACAGTAGCAAATTACAGTGATGAAGTAACGACAAAAATAATTTTATGGTTGGGGGTCACCACCACATGAAGAAATGTATTAAAAGGTCGTGGCCTTAAGAAGGTTGAGAACCACTGCAAAACACACACACACACACACACACACACACACACACACACACATCTCTTAGGGGTGAGACCGTTTCGAAGAGCTCACTTGGTGATGTGGGCTCTTATTCCTTAAGCAACTTTCAGAGAGAGCCTTCGGGCCTCCCTCACACCCCGTGGAAGGTCTCGGGAGGCCGTGCAGAGGGGCCCTGGCTTCATGTCGCCGTGATCTACAAGAATCAGGAACCCTAGCCCCAGCAGGTGTGGCTCAGTGGATAGAGCGTCCGCCTGCAGACAGAAGGGTCCAGGGTTCCATTCCCAGTCAGGGCACAGGCCTGGGTTTTGGGCTCAGCCCCAGTGTGGGGCATGCAGTAGGCAGCCGATCAGTGATTGCCTCTCATCATGGATGTTTCTGTCTCCACCTCCCTCTCCCCCACTTTCCTCTCTGAAATCAGTAAAAACACTAACAAGGGACAAAAGAACCCTGGCTGTTTTGGGGGAGTTGGTGGGTGCCACGCTGCTCGCCCAGCCTCCGGCACGTTGGTGGTGACGGCCGGGGAGGGGGGAAGGGGGACAGAGGATCGGCTGAACGGCGGGCAGGTGGAAGGCGGTTTCTGGCACCATTTGGAGTGTCTCTGCCCGTGAAGAGGCCCCGGAGGCCGTGGCGCTGGGGCGGGTGCCCGGATGGCCGGCCGGCTCCCTGGCCGGGCTCCGCACCGCGAGGCAGGGGGGACAGGGCCCGCCAGATGGACAGCTCCCCGTGACTGCGGCAGGGGAGGGCCTGGCTCGCGCTGGAGCCTGCCGCCTGGACCTGTGTTCCGCCCGCTGTTGGATAGGTTTCTTTTCCCTTTTTTTAAATACGTTTTTTATGGATTTCAGAGAGGCAGGGAGAGGGGGAGAGAGAGACAGACTGAAGCCTTGAGGATGAGAGAGACTCACCGATCGTCTGCCTCCCTCCCCGCACGCCCCTCCACTCCCGCCTGGGGAGGGAGCCTGCGACCTGGGCCCGCCCGTGTCCTGACGGGGAATCCCCCCTGTGATGACCCCACCTCCTGGCTCCCGGGTCAGCACTCAGCCGCCCAGTCAAACGCGGGCGGGGGGGGGGTGTCTCTGTTTCTGAGTGACGTGGGCAAGACGCTCTCCCACGGGGGACGCGAAGGAGCCAGGGACACGCGCACACCGAGGCCCACTCTCTGACCCTGGGACACCCGGCCCGCCGGGGTCTGCCTGTCAGGGGAAGGCGCGGGTGCCAGGACCGGCTCCCGTCGTCCGCCGTGTCTGGTTTCAGGGCCGTGGGCAGCCGGGAACAAAGGCGAGGAGCGGGGCCTGGAGGAGGTGGAGCCGCAGCCGGCGGCGCCCGGGGCTGGCGGGGCTGGGGGGAGCGTGGGGGGGGGCGCTGCACGGGTCACCTTTAGAATTATGCCGATGACAGCAGTGCTACCTGCCAAGACCGCAGGTACCCGCGCTCAGGAGGGCGCCCGCGCCCGGCCGGCCGCCGTCGGAGGGCGCACATTTGCTGTACAGCTGGCGGCTCTGTATGGGGCGGCCGTGTGGGCTGGGAGGGAGCTGGAAAGGAGACAAGCATGAAATTTCTTCTAACCCCAACTCGGTTTTCCCGTGCTGTTGGCTGCCTCTCAGCTCCTTGACACGCACACGCGGGCGCGCGCACACACACACACACACACACGCATGCACACAAAACCAATCAGGCCCCCTTTAATCCGCCTGTGATTACCACTGGTATAAAAAGAGGAGCATAATGAGGAAAAATGCCTCGTTTTGTTGCCTTCAAAAGCCAACAAATTGGAGTTAACTTGACAGGAAGTGGCTTAATAATTAGATTATTTATTTATTCCTGACACATATCCCCCTGTTACGGGTCTCCGGAGACCCCGTAGATGGTACGATTTCCAAGCTGCCATTACGGAGCTGTCTTCGGCGAACAAAGGAGCTACTATCTATCAGTCAATTAGAGGCGCTCTGCCGGCGGGGCGCGCGGGGCGCCCGGGGACGGTGGCCGGCGCGTCCTCTCTGTTCCGCGCCTCGGCTCTCGGCGGCCGGCCCGCGGGGACGGGAGCGGAGCGTGCGCTAAAATATCACTTGTTGATTTGTTTGCTAATGAAGAGCCGTTGAGATGTCGGTGCGTGTCGAGGGCCGAACGGTCGCTCGCGGGGCCCTCCTCGCCGGCGTGTCTCCCTGCGTCCGCCCGAGTGCTTGTTTAAGAATTACCAGAATTGAAGTCAACGACTGGATAAAGAAAACACCTCCGAGAGAGAGCGGGAGCTGGCTCTGGCTTTTATTTTATTTTTTTTATACTGTGTTCGTCAGAGGGAGCGCGTGAAGGCGGGGAACAGAGAGAGCGGGAGCCCCTGGCTGGCCTTGTCTGGATCCGCACCCCCCGCTCTCTCCTCGGACAGGACCTGGGCGCCCTTCTTGGGGTGGGGGTCCGCCTTCCCCGGGCCGAACGGCACGGATTCCCTGGGAGGACCGTCCCCGGAGAGGGGACTCTCCTTTCTTCAAAGGGGACAATGCCGGCCGTCCCTCTCGGGAGCGGGGTCGGGGGCTTTTATTTTTATTTTTTTAAACTGTGCGCATCCGTGATGTGCTTCCCCCTCTGGTCCTCCGACGCTGCTTCCTTTGTGTGTGCCGTAGCCTCACCTGCCTCCTCCGAAGTGGGTGGAGACATGTCAGCCAGTGTTTCTATCTCTGAGTACAGTGGTAGCTCGAGATATGAGTTTAATTCGTTCCGTCACCTTGAGGCGTGGGAAACGATGAGACGCTCGAGTCGCGGTAAACTGGTGGGTCGTGTGCAGCTGGCCTATCCGCCCGATGACTCCTCTTTCAAAGCAAAAGTTGCTCACGTGACGGCTCGTATCTCAAACATCTCGTATGTTAGGGCACTCGTATCTCGAAGTACCCCTGTACCTGTGTCGGCCTCTCGCCACTCTCCGTGCGTGGACTCTGCGCAAAGCGGGTCTTGGCTGGACTCCTCTGACTCCCCGTGTTGGGTGGTGTGAGCGTATCTGTCATTTGGCGGGGGGTCCAGAGGTCTGGGCGCCCCTGATCTTAGGTGTGCTCTGCTGAAGTCTTTACTGGTGGCTCTACCGTGGGAAGGGAGACAGTGGGAATTTAGATTTCCATTCTGCAGCCAGGAACGTTGCACTGACTATGGACAAGTGTCCCCTCTCCTCCCCGCCGCCCTGTATAAACGAGGAACTCAGCCCTCCCTGCATCT
>PVJN01055735.1:0-12985 GCA_004026805.1 Lasiurus borealis | reverse complement strand
TCTCTCTCTCTCTCTCTCTCTCTCTCTCTCTCTCTCTCTCTCTCTCTCTCTCTCTCTCTCTCTCTCTCTCTCTCTCTCTCTCTCTCTCTCTCTCTCTCTCTCTCTCTCTCTCTCTCTCTCTCTCTCTCTCTCTCTCTCTCTCTCTCTCTCTCTCTCCTCTCCTCTCCTCTCCTCTCCTCTCCTCTCTCTCCCTCCCTCTCTCTCACTCTCTTTCTCTCTCCACTGTCACCATCTTACTCAAAACTACTCACCTGATTTCTAGCTCACCTCAGCTTCCTAAATGAATCTCCCTACTTCAAAGCTTTACTCCCAATCCAATATTCACACTGCAGCCAAGGAGATCTTGCTAATGGCAATTTTATCTAGTCTTTTACTTACTCTTATTCAGAAAAACTCTTCTGTGGACAAAGGATCATGTCCAATTTCCTTAGCATAGCAATTTACCTCTAACTCTCTTCCAACTCCTTATATTTATGTTTCTGGGGGAGAAAAAGCCACAGACAAGCCTTCTAAAATTTTATAATGCATTAATAACACTCATTAAAGGATCATCTGAATAATTATAACCAATTTCATAAGCTACTGGGTTAAATAGAAGTGTTTCATTCATTTAAAAATTCTAAAATGGCCCTAACCGGTTTGGCTCAATGGATAGAGCAAGGTTCTATGCACTGAAGGGGTCCCAAGTTCGATTTCAGTCAAGGGCATGTACCTTGGTTGCACGCACATCCCCAGTTGGGGGTGTACAGGAGACAGCTGATTAATGATTCTCTCTCATCAATGTTTCTAACTCTCTATCCCTCTCCCTTCCTCTCTGTAAAAAAAAAAAAAAATCAATGAAATATATTTTTAAAAAAAACTAAAAAAAAATTCTAAACTGAATTTCTAAACTATATTCTCATTTGCATACTTCAAAGTATTTCAAAAATTCTAGGTCAAGGTCTTTAATATTTATCCCAGTTTTAACAAATAAGCACTTGAGTCTAATAAGTCAAATGACTTCACCAAACAACCTAGGATATAGAAATAGAACTCAAATTTAAATCTTTCTAATGAAATCCTACAATCTTCACATATCGTATACCATACTGCTTTTACCCCTGTATTTACTACAGAAAGATAAGTGAATTATCTGATAAAGAGCCAAACTAGATCATATAAGTTTTCACTTTTTTCTTGTTTCTTCCTCTTTATCTACACCATGTGAACGTCATGGTTATGTTTCATAAACACCCCTATGTACAAGCTCCTAAGCCACAAGAGTGCCATTGTGCACTAAAATATATTTGAAAATAAACAAACTTTAGCAATGGTTAAGACAGATAATAATAGACCGATTAAAGGGTGCTAAATCATTCCTGACACTGCATAAGATTAAATATGGTAATCAGATTTTAGATTTAGACAACCCCAGATAAATCCAAAGTAGAACAAGATGAGGTCTTCAAATCTCTACTTCATTTTCTTGCCTTTCAAAATACATATTTGCATTTAATTCATGTCTCCTTCAGAGCTCAGGAATTTATGAAGGCTTTATCCAGGTGAGCTGATTATATGTTCTTTTTACTTTTTTCTCCTTTTCCATGCTATTTTGAATGAAGTAGTCTATTTTAATCCTTGTTTTCCTAAAGTAATTGCTTAACAAAGGGATACTTATTTGAATGTTATATGTGAGGACACTTTAACAATGTATTTCTTTACAGTCATAGAAAGTCCAACAGCTGTTTGGAACTGACTCTCATCAGAAAGGATGAATGCATCCTAAAAAGTTCTCAATAGTCAATGTGTTTAGGCCTCTTTTATTTAGGCTAAGAAAGACATCATATGCACAACTGAATAGCTACCAGCCATATACTAATTTGGTTATTTGAAATAAATTGTGCATTTGGAAAGCAAGGAAAATGCAATTGACAAGGTAGGCTTCTAAGCATAGTTGAAATTCATTCTGAATTCAAGGACAGTCAGTTTCATTTCAAAGCAGTAATGTTTGTTTTGAATTCCTATATTCTGCTTTATTTTCATTGCAGCATTAATTTACTACCAAATGTAAATTTGATTTCAATAAATCACCAAATGATTTTCTCATCTGGTTGAGTTAGAATTTTTCTTAACTTGATGTTAATTTTATTTATATAAATGTTTTTACTTAATTTTTAAAATATATTAATCACCCAAAACATTGTAATCTGATCTCAAGAAAGAAGACATCAAAGATTACTTTTTCCTATAACAGTAATTGCAATTACTCAGAGATTTAAACCAATTTCATAGGCAAATATTCTGGCTAATATCTTTGTGTAAATAATCTCAAATCAAACTTTGCAAAATGATCAGGAATTCAGACAGTCCTTGCCTTCCTCATTCTCACTCAGAATTTAAATATTAGATGGATATTAATTTCCCTTTTCTTCTCCCAGGATTTAAGCATTAGTTGTTTTTTATTCTAGTATCAGATTACCCTAATGTTAATAAGTATCCTCAAATTATTTATTTATAAAGAAAATAAAAATAAATCTTTATTGTCTACTTATTATTTTACATATTCCCCCAGTTACTATTTGCTTTTTACAATGTTTTATATAAAGGCATTTAACTTCTCAAACAAATCTGTAGTAGCCATGTGAGTGAATTACAATGAGAAAATAAGCATGCTCATAAAATAGTCTTGGTATGTTCTTTTCAAGAGGAAAAACATCCAATAACCAAATTTTCAAATAAGTCTTTAAAATTACCTTAAATGTAATGGGTCAAATTCTCAACCCTCTCAACAGCCATGAAGCTTCTTTCAGAGATTGGCTCCAGATTACTTTTGCAATAGCAATAAAAATTCTCGATATGGCCCTAGAAGGTTTGGCTCAATGGACAGAGCAGCCTGCAGACTGAAGGGTCCTGGGTTGCCGTCTCAATCCCCAGTAGGGGGCGTGCAAGAGGCACCCAATCAATGATTCTCTCATCATGGCTCTCTCTCTCCCTCTCCTTGTCTCTCTTTCTCTCTTTCTGCCTTCCTCTCAAAACTCAATAAAAATATATTTTAAAAAATTCTCAATATGATCTGACTTGTGAAGGCATATAGTAATTTCACAAAATACAATGGTATGTTACTCTTATTTCATGGGACTGCCCAGACCTCAGTGAATTTGAGAAATGGGATGAAATGTTAGCACTGATTACCTGTCCAATATAAACCCAATCCTAATGTGGTTAAATTAACCTGGCAGATTAAATTTAAGCATAATTTTTCATTCTAAGCATAATTCTCATCATTACCCAGACTACAATTTACACACTTTTTTATGATAATGGACAAAAATATAGCACAGTAGTTCAAGCCATGTAAAATTAAATCCAGAAAATATCAAGCATAGAATAATGTAAAGTATCCTATGGAACTTGAGTGAATATAAATGGGTTTCCCAAGATTAATTCTAAAAGTCCCTATGCTGGTCAGGTCAGAGTAGGAGAAAACCATAATTACAGATTTCTCAGACAGAGTATTGGAAATAAATCCAGAGTAGCTAGGATTCTAATTGCAGTTGTATAGGATTACTTCTCTTTCTATACTGAGTAGAGGCCCGGTGCATGAAATTCATGCACAGGAGTGGGGGGGGGGTCCTCTTAGCCCGGCCTGCACCATCTCACAATCCAGGACTGCTGGCTCTTAATCACTTGCCTGCCTACCTGCCTGCCTGATTGCCTCTAACCATTCTGCCTGCCTGCCTCATCACCCCTAATTGCTTCTGCCTCAACCCCCGCCACTACAGCTCCATTCGGAATGACATCTGGAAGGTCATTTGGCTGTTCTAATTAGTATATTATGCTTTTATTATTATAGATATTTAATTCATGCATCATTCTGCATGTGGAATTAGCTAACTTACTAATACTCCTTCTAAAACAAAGAAGAAATTAAGCAAAGCAAAATACACTTCTTCAGGGTTTTCTAGTCCAACAATGTCATGATAATAATATATAAAGTATGACTGTACCTTCTAAAGTGAGTGACACATACTACTGCTGGTCTGCAAAACGGTTTTGGATGATGCACAATGATGATAATTTTTTTTTATTTGTTTTTGTTTTCATGAGTATTTGCTACACCCCAGATTTTTACATATAGTGCTGTCTAGTATGAAGGTCATGTAAACATGTAATGAGTCAATAAACTATTAATCAAATAACAGCATAGCTATCTCATGGGAGTAGTAAGACTCATGAAAGTAGTACACAAAGGACTGAAGTTGGGAAACAAAAAAGTGCAAGTTGCATTCATTCATTCCTTCATCCAACTAATGTTTATTAATCACTGTGTTCTTCCCCATATATGAAACAGGAGCACATCAAAGAATAAGACAAGGTCTTTGTCCTTGTGGATCCTACTCTTTGGTCCACATCTCTAGTGCTTCCTCAGAAGAGTAGGACAGTCTGAGGATGTATACACTGGGTGTTTTCTCTTCCTTTGCTGGGCCTCAACGTAAATTTCCTCTGGAGTTCTGTTGGCTCAAATCAGGTTAATAGAGCAGCCAGGAATGTGATTTAACCCCAGGAAGATAGTTTCACTGGGGATGCTTCATAAAGAATAATACCCTATAAATATTGGAGATCTAAGAAGACGATGGATGCTCCATCATAAATAGATTCGGTCATGGTTCAGGTGCCTCACTCACCCCGTCAGACATCCTCCTTCTAAACACTTCCACTACACTAATCCTTCATGTACTTGCCAACCATTTCAGCTTACAGACAAAATCAAACCCAAAATACAGCATAGCAACCCTTTCATTCTGAGAAGCCCCAAGCGAGCACAGGGAAACAAGCAATGAAAATAAGACATAATACCTTCTTACTCTAGTAGCACTGGCCTTATAAGCTGACTTGCTAAGTTTTTACCTACTAGTAAGTCATGTTTTGGACTAATTAAAGAAAGATATTGAGGAATTAACACCTAAGATTGACTTAGGACACAATTTTGGGTAGAGCCTCTACTCTGGGCTGAGAAAAAAAAAAGATTATCTCTCATGAAGGCTTTTTCTCTGTAAGTTTGCAAATATAGAAAGAGAATCTTTTGTGCTTAAACCAAAATAATAATAAAAATGTTAAAAAAATAAAATAAAAAATGTAAACCTTAGAGGTACTGTCGGGGAGGGAAGGAATATGTAGTGGAGCGAAGTGAAACTGAATTCATTGCAGGCCTCCTCAAGACTGCCCTAGGCCAGTGGTTGGCAAACTCATTAGTCAACAGAGCCAAATATCAACAGTACAACGATTGAAATTTTGAGAGCCAAATTTGAGAACCAAATTTTTTAAACTTAAACTTCTTTTAACACTATTTCTTTAAAATAGACTCACCCAGGGCATGGTGTTTGTAGAAGAGCCACAATCAAAGGGACAAAGAGCAGCATGTTGCTTGCAAGCAGCAGTTTGCCAACCACTACTCTAGGCCATTAAATTATGTTCTGAATGAGGTTTCATTCCTTCTACTCAAAATTGTATCTGTTTCAACAGTGTTTCTGAAATCAGCATCACATGGGATTGAAGGTTGGGTGCTTATTTAAAACTAGAGGCCTGGTGCACAAAATTCATGTTGGGGGGGCGGGTGTCCTTCAGCCCAGCCTACTCCCTCTCCAATCTAGGACCCTTAGAGTAATGTCCGACTGCCCATTTAGGCCCGATCCAGGACTGCTGGCTCCCAACTGCTCACGTTCCTGCCTTCCTGATTTCCCCTAACCACTTCTGCCTGCCAGCCTGATCACGCCCTGTTCCCCTGCCAGCCTGATTGATGCCTAACTGCTCCCCTGCCAGCCTGTTTGCCCATAACTGTCCTCCCTTATGAACCTGTTCACCCCCAACTTCCCTCCTCTGCTGACCTGGATGCTCCCAACTGCCCTCCCCTGCTGGCCTGATCACCTACAACTGCCCTCCCTTGCAGGCTTGGTCCCTGCCAACTGCCCTCCCCTGCTGACCATCTTGTGGTGGCCATCTTGCAGTGGCCATCTTGTGTCCACATAGGGAAAGGATCTTTTAACCATGGGTGCACTCATAATGTGTGTTGGAATGATAGTCAATCTGTATATTATTCTTTTATTAGATAGCATAGAGGCCTGGTGCACGAGTGGGGGCCAGCTGGTTTGCCCTGAAGGGTTTAATGAATCAGGGTAGGTGTTCTCTTGAGGCTTGGGTGGCCTGGGTTAGGGGCTTGTGGTGGTTTGCAGGCTAGTTATGCTTCCCCAGCAACCCAAGCGGAGGCCCTGGTATCTGGGATTTATTTATCTTCTACAATTGAAACTTAGGAGCCTGGAGAGGAGCCAATCCTTCTGCTCACACAGCCATTGAAACTTTGTTGCCTTAAGCAGAGGCTTGGGCTGGCCAGGGTTTGTGGAAAGCTTGGCTTCCTCCATCCCCAGGGGCAACTCAAGCCTCCGTCCTGCTCTTTCTGTGGCTGAGGCCATCTTAGTTGGGTTAATTTGCATAATTGCTCTGATTGGCTGCTGGGCATGGCTTGTGGGTATAGTGGAGCTATGGTCAATTTGCATATTACTCTTTTATTAGATAGGATCTTTATTCCTGGGCTCCTCCTCAGAATCTGAATCTACATTTTTAGCAAGTTGCTCAGTGATGCTTAAGCACTCTCACGTTTGAGTAATTCCCTGTGCTAACCTGTAAATTTCTGTCAGATTGTAATATATTTACATTTTTATGTTAAGTGCAGCTCAGATTCTTGAGCCCATAGTAAGCACAGTGGCAAATTCTTAAGGCTACCTCTGTGAGAAGTACGCTGGGGTTTCTCAATTGGAATTTTGCTCCTTTCCCTTGACTCATTCTATAAGAAAGTGAGAGAGGAAAGGGAGAGTTCTGGAAACATGTCAGGAAGAGCCTCTACATTTAACACAGTAAAGCAATAAAAAACCGTGCAAAAATCATCAGCAAAAAACATTCCTCACTTTCAGAGGCTTGCTGTGATGGAGAAAGAAGTGAAGCCATATCTCAGCAGTATGTTTCCTTGGGCAAGTCTCTACCATACATCACTCCTCTGATAAGAAGTGAGAGGTTGGTAGATGACTTCACACCTATATATCCTGTCCAGCAAAGGGTAGACACTTTTGGAAGTGAAAGAGATTTTTATTTTTAATTCACCCTTCCCTTCCTTTGCTGGTATTAATGTATCAAACTTTATTAAATACTGAATTTAATACTGAATTTTTTTTCTGGTTTACAAATGTAAATTTTCACCAAGCTTTTAAAATGTTAATAATAGTAATAATAACAATAATAAATCCCCACTGCACAATGCTCTTTTCTGTTTGCATTTTATTTCTGCAGGAATTCTGATTTTACTTGTATAAGGTGGGCTTCTTGTTCTTCGAGGATTACCCTCATCTACTAAATTCCATTTGACCCATTATAGGTCAAATGGGTTGATGGCATTCTACCAAAGCTTATGTTTAAAGATAATTATTTTGGCCTGGCCAGTGTTTTTCAGTGGATGAAGCATTAGGCCTGTGCGCCAAAGAGTGTTGGGTTAGATTCCCAGTCAAGGGCACGTACCTGGGTTACAGGTTCACTACCTGCCCCAAGTCAGGGCAGGTGTGGGAGACAACATTTGATGTGTCTCACAATGATATATCTTTCTCTTTCCTTCTCTCTCTCTCTCTCTCTCTCTCTCTCTCTCTCTTTGTCTCATTCTCCCTTCCTTCTTCCCTCCCTCCCTCCCTCTCTATCTTCCACTCTCTCTGAAAAGCAATGGAAAAAAGTATCCAAATATCCTCAGATGATATATATTATTAATATTATTATTGTTGTAATAAATTATTTTTATATTTATTCTTATGAACTCTAACATTAACAGATTAATGCTACAATGATTACCATGAATCTCTTTTGCAGATAGATATGAATATTCTCTGTGAGATTCAACAACTATCCATTGTATGCTCAGGAGAAGTTGGTTTCTTTGGATATGAGAGTTGGATGTTTCTATTTTAACATTTTAACCTAATATATTCTAATATTTTACTAATATGAATGTATATAAATAGATATATAAAAATAGTCTTCAATGTTTTTAACAGAGAGAAGGAAATAAAAGTATGAAGAACTTGCTTAAATGATCTTAACTAAAGATGTTCTGTTTCCAGACACTGGGGAAATTTTATTAATAATTACTTTCTAACAGCCAAGTTCCTTAAGTTTGATCCTTGCATCCCCATAGTGCAAGTCTAAAGTGATGTATGGGTATTACTGAAACAGCTATTTTTCAACATAACTTTTCTTAGGGTTTTCCATACTTTTAAAAATGTTTAGACAAAAAAGAATAGTTTAAAAATATATGCTATTCAAAATCCGGAATGACAATAGATAAGTTTGTGTAGTTAAAACATCCTTTCAAAAATAATTAGAAAATTTACAATTTTCTTCTCTTCAAATATTTTTAAACTTGAATTTTCCATAATTTGTTTTATGTGTACAAATTTTTTTTAAACATTTAGTACAAGGAAAAAGGGCTTGGTGATAAAATCATGAAAGTGAAATTATAAAAAATATGCAAAAGTTGATTTCAAATTCTATAGAAAACTGGAGCCAATGGACATCAAATGCTACCCTGGAAGTTAAGCATGTAACCTTCTGAATTAATTTTCTATTTGGTCTCCTCTAGAATTTTAATAGTGATCATTATTTATACTTTTATGAGGTTTTTTTTATTGATAACAGAACAGTCCCTTTGTTCCAAGGAAAACATTTCAGCTTAGCAATATAATAAAGAATTTTTAAGTAATTTGTCAAAAAAAATGGCACTAGTAAAATTTCCTAATACCTTAAAAAAAAAAGAAAAAAACCACCTTTATATTCTAACAGTTTTCTCAGAATAATGCTATCAATAAGTAATTCTGCAGTGGAAGGATATTGTTAGTATTTCCTGTTTACATTTTTTTCTCATTCTTCTGTGAATTATAGTAATGAGTCAAAGCTCAGTTAAACAAAAAAAAATCCATAAAATCCAATATAAAGGTCTCAAATGTGATAGAATCTGGCTGATATATAACTGCAATCATGGTAACTCTCCTGAGCTTTATTGCCAATTTTGCACAGAACAAATAAACATTTATGAAAAATATAAATCTAGGGAATCTGTGGTGAAATTGGTACCTTAATGTATATTCTAAGGCCTAGTGGTGATGTATTTTACTGGTGGATAAAATTATATTTTATACATATGTGTAAAAAAAACTAAAGTGCTTAAGTTTGTCAAAATGTAATGAGAGTCCATTAGAGAGAGGGTTATAAAAAGGGGATGGCATGATTTAATTTATATATTTTTAAAATCTGGCTCCTCTGTAAATAATCAAAGGATGTAAATATAAAAGTAAAAAATCAGTTAGGAAGCCATTGTAGTTGTCCAGATTAAAATGTAAATGAATATATATTTAAACATATATTTAAATATATTAATATATAAATATATATTTTAAAGTTTGGACTACCTATGTACATGTGCCTGTACACATATGTATGTATATACACTGAGTGGCCAAATTATGATCACCTGTTGTTTGTACAAATTAGCTGTACACTGCATCGTATGGGATATGGAAGCCAAAGGCCTGTTTGAACATCTTTGTTGTCTGCAGTTACCAAGATAAAACGTCTCCAATTCACACAGGAACACAAGGATTGGACAGTTGATTGTTGGAAAAAAGTCATGTGGTCCAGTGAATCATGGTTCCAGTTGCATTATGCAGATTTCAGAGTGAGAATTTCATGGAAACAGCAGGAAAGCATGTACCCCACATGCATGAGCACAACCCTTCAAGCTGATGGGGCAGTGCTATGGTTTGGGGCATGTTTTCCTGGCATGATTTGGGCCTTTAATTTGTGTGGAACAATGTCTGAATAGCACAATATATCTAAGTATCATTGCTGATAGGGATTATCCTATCATGTTGATGACATATACCAAAGGAGATGGCTCCTTCCAACAAGACAATGCGCCATGTCACGGTGCTTGTATTGTGCATGAGTGGTTTCAAGAACATGAGGGAGACTTTACCTTGCTTAAGTGGCCCCCACAATTACTATATCTCAATTCAATTGAGCATTTGTGGGACAAAGTTAAAAGAGCCATCAGGCAGCTGGTTCCACAACAATCAAATCTCACAGAACTAGTAGACAGTTCTGTGATATTTGATGGTTTGACAGTGCTATTATCAGGCATGGTGTCAGATTTCTCACATCATCTTTCAACATCTTGTGGAGTCAATGCCAAAAAAAAAATTGTATTGAAGGCAAAAGATGGCCCAACAAAGTACTGATTAGGTGGTTATAATAACGTGGGCACTCAGTGTATGTAGAGGGAGAGGCTTACAATGGAGCATTAATAATGGAGGGGAGGGAAAGTAGATTAATAAGGATAGATATTTAAAAACAGAACACGAAAAAGTTGCTAATGGGTTTGATGAGGAAAGTAAGTTAAAGAAAAGCATCAAGAGTGACATCTAGCCAAAACAGGTGTGGCTCAGTGAATGGAGCGTCAGCCTGCGGGCTGAAAGGTCCCGGGTTTGATTCCAGTCAAGGGCATGTGCCTTGGTTGTGGGCACATCCCCAGTGGGAGGCATGCAGGAGGCGGCTAATCGATGTCTCTCTCCCATCGATGTTTCTGGTTTTCTGTCCCTCTCCCTTCCTCTCTGTAAAAAATCAATAAATATATATTTTTTTTAAAATAAAGAGTGACATCTAGGTGTTTAATTTGAGTGAGATAGATGGTAAAACTGACAACTGAGATTGGAAAGATTCTGGGGAGTAAAGAATTAGAGAAGGCAAGAAATCTCAAGAGCTCCATTTGTGACATGATAATAGGAGATTACAATTAGACATCCAAGTAGATATGTCAACTTAGCAGTTGGATGTTTAAGCCTGGTCTTTGGGGAGGAAGTCTGGGGTAGAATTATAAACTTAGAATAATTTGTATAGATTGTTTTAAAACCATGGAAATGAGTCTGATTTCCTGGTGAGAGAGTTGATAAAGAAGCCAAAAAGAACCCTGAAGATGTAAAATATTAGAGATTGAACAAGAGAAGATCCAGCAAAAGCATTTAAGAGGGAAAGGCCAGTAGAGCCAAAGACCAGGAGTCAGGCATTGCTCAACTCTATGTTTGCATGTGTGCTAATAAATGTATTATACTCTAACCCAAAGTAAGAATAACAGATGGCATTCACTGGAGTCATTTATAACATACTAGAGGCCCTTTGCATGAAATTAGTGCCCTGAGGAGGGGTCCCCTCAGCCCAGCTTGTACCCTCTCACCATCCGGGAGCCCTCAGGGGATGTCTAACACCTTACTGCCATCAGACATCCTTAACACTGCTGCAGATGCTGGAGAGGCTCCACCACCTCCACTGTGCTTACCAGCCCTGAGCCTGGCTTCTGGCTGAACAGTGCTGCCCCTGTGGGAGTGCACTGACCACCAGGGAGCAGCTCCTGCACTGAGTGTCTTCCACTGGCAGTCAGTGCACATCATAGTGACCGGTTGTTCCACTGTTAGGTCCATTTTCATATTAGCCTTTTATTATATAGGATTGTCAGTTGTATTTCTTCAAGGTGAATCTGTGAGGTGGAATTCATAATTGCCATCTCAGAGGCAAAAGCAATTCAGCCTACCAGAGACTACATTACTTGCCTAGTACTCAGCAGAGCCAGAAAACAACCCAGAGCTTTTGAGTCAAATTTAAGGTACTCTCCATTAAACACAGCACAGCCAGAGGCTGTATTTTGCTATTCAAACTATACGGGGCCATAGAAAAGCAATTGGTAACCTAGTCAAGTGGCTTTGAACCATATGTTAAATTAGAAAATCCAATATGTGTTATGACAGGGATTTAAGAAAAAAGTAAAATATTAATTATATGTTTGTAATCCTCTCCCCAACCCAAGCCCCAAGTTGGCCTTCTAAGAAAATTGATTATTGGTTGCTTAATTAGCCATAGGAACTTAATGGTGCCTTTGGAGGTGTGAATAGAAAGGATAGCCCAAAGAGTGGCAATTGCTCTCAATAAGAAAAGTAGCCTAAAGAATAAAATAATTTTCAGAAAGTTATGAGAATTTATGGAGGAAAAGGGATTTGAAATCAGCACTTACTATAATGTAGGAGAGATGAGTTAAGAATTTACATATATTTTTGCAAAAACTGGCCACAAACCAGTCCATTTTATTTGATTTACAGTAAAACAGATAAAAGTTGAGCTTCTCTGCTGAGGTATATAAAGGCACAGCCTGCCAAAATGCACTTACAACAAACTATTTCAGTGGAAAGCATTATCTTTGCATCTTTGCAGACAGTTCAATCGTCTAAAAGCAAAGCAATGGAATCAGGCTTATCTCTAAGCGTGGGCAGGTTTATACTTGATGTGATACCTGGAAAGTTACGCCTTTCCCTTAAGTATCTCCCCAAAAATTCTTTCTGTTGGCTAAGACATCTTCAACAGAGAAAATAATTCTTTATTTTGCAATAAAAATAAAAAATTAATTTGATCTTGTATAAATAATAAATCATGTGCATTTAAACCTATATTTAAATATAGTAAATATGATAATAATGTAATTAAGGCAACCTATCTCCCTGCTTTACTTAATTTATCAGAGCCACAAATTTGATATTAAATTTGGTTCAATTTGATTAAAAAATTAGGTATTTCTATTAGACCAAGAAAAATTGCAATATAAATAATTAATTGAACAGAATATAATTTTATAATCTGCATCTTACATGTCTATGCATATGAAAATACATATGTTTGACTACTCATGTGGTGTAAAATAATGTACTAAATAGTTTGGGGAGAGGGGGGAATTATATAAAAAGGGGAAGTATAATTATGATAAAATGTATTCAAAGGAGAACACTGTAGGGTATCAGAGAATGGTACAACGCTGTCAAGCTGCAATAAGTTGAACTAGTAATTTTACTAAACCTAAATTTTGAATGGAAAATAATTT
>PVJN01055734.1:0-12985 GCA_004026805.1 Lasiurus borealis | reverse complement strand
GGCTTGAGGCTTCTCTTTTTTTCTGTCTACTGGATTCCAGCCCCTACCACTTTCTGTTTCTCCTGGATAAAGCTAGCATTTATCTCTACCTCATCTTAGTTTCATGAATTAATTTTTCATTAGCCTTAAGTAGCTCAGATAGCTCATTTCCCCTTTGGGTGCTGTGAGAACTGAGTGTGGCCCAATCCTAATAGTGCACTGGCTTATTTGAATATCTTGTGGTTTGTGAAGGTAGCCTTATGGTAATAGAAAGAAATTTGGAAGAAATTGACCTCTGATCCTGGCTTTGCCTCAAAATCACCTTGAAACCTTAAAATCTCTCTTCTCTCTGGACCTCAGTTTACCCTTCTGAAAAGAAAGGATTTGTATCTAGTCCCTCAAAGATCTTCCTTCTGTGGCAAACAACTCAAACAAAAGGCAAAATTCTTATAATACCTCCATAATCCTCATCACATGCTTTTTCTGCAATTTCCTTGCAAGAGTCATGAGTGTCCCATGCTACCCTCCTTGTATGAGATAATGTACTGTGTAGATTAGAAGTGTGGATTCTGGGGCCAGTTAAAAGGGCTCTAATTCAGTCTCCTCTAAGTAACTTGCTAACTGGCTTGGGCAAGTTACTTAGTATCTATATTTCCTTGTTTATAAAAATGGATATACTGCCCAGCTGGTGTTGCTTACTGCTTAAGCATTGACTCATAGACCAGGAGGTCATGGATCGATTCTAGGTCAAGGCACATGCCCATGTTGCGGGCTTGATCTCCAATAGGAGACGTGCAGGAGGTCACAGATCAATGATTTTCTCTCATCATTGTGTTTCTATTTTTTTCTCTCTTTCTCTCTGAAATCAATAAAAATCTATTTTAAAAATGGGCATATTAATAACTTTAGAACTATCATGACAATGAACTGAGATAATATATGAAAATATCTGGCTTGGAATAAGCATCATTGAACAGTGTCTGTTGTTATCTGCACTGTGAATACAATGTCCCCATGGAAAGAGGACAGGGCTTAAAGTTGAAAGATGAGGGTTCCATTCCTGTTTCCGATGTCCTGTCAGCTGTTGGATGCTAGGCCAGTTGTCTTGTCTGAACTTCAAATGCCTGATAAGCACATAGCATTACTGTTATCCTTTATTGTAAAGGAGGAAACTTTGTGCTTTTCTCTTAATATTTCTGAGGAAAGAGGAGCCATAGATCCTGGGAAAGTCTCAGGGTGCCAGAAGTTGCTGCCACTGGCCTCTTGCTAGTCTTTATATACTAAGAAAATTGTTGGAGAGGGGCTGTGTCAGGAGGAGACATTTTTAAAAATTCCAGTTATCTCTAATCCTCATAAGTACCATAAAGCACCTGGTGTCATTGCTCTAAGCAGAGCTCAAGAAAAAACTTGTGCTTTCAACATGCCAGTTGTTTATGGTGGGGTGAGAGGTTGAGTGGGGAGGGGGAGTGAAGTTGTAGAATTTTGTCTTAGAAGATATGTGTGGGAGGGAGGCCTGCTGTTTCCTGGGTTTGCTGTCACCAGCTCAGTCTTGCTAAGTCCCATGTGCCAGGATGCCTGCTCTGCCTTTGGACTGCAGCATCGAATGCCTGTGCTATGAGTACAATGTCCCCATGGAAAGAGGACATCACTTAAAATTGGAAGATCTGAATTTCATTACCGTTTCCTATGGCCTCAGCTGTGGGACTCTAGGCCAGTTGTCTCATCTGTGAACTTCAAACCCCCTACAGGCACATAGCAATTGCTTTTCTTTCTATGTTCTCATTTTAGGACATGGCTTGACGTCCAGGAGTCACCTTTGACCCCCTCCCCCTGCCACTTTCCTTCACTTTTAGCATCCAGTTAGTTTGCAAGCCTACAAGGGACAGTTGTAACTATTCTTCATTATTCTCCTACTAAGGCTACAGCTGCAGCTTCTGTCTGGTCTCCTTTTCTCTAAAAGCTCTACTCCAGAAAATTAGACTATTCAGATCTGTTCTACTTGAAAGCCTTTATTGTTGCCATAATCTACAGAAGAAATTCTGAGCTTCCTTGCATGTCCCCTGCTTAAATGTCTCTGGTTCCTCCCAGCTCTCCCAATGTATCCTAATCACAACTGGGTAGCCTGAAACTCCCTAACAAGCTCCTTGCTGAGAATTAGGTGGGGCTGCAAGTGACAGGAATACTCTGCCTACCACTTAACACTAACTTAATAAGAGAAAAATGTATTTTTCTTTCATGTAAGAAAAAAAGAAGTCCAGAGGTAGACATTCTAGCGCTGGTGTGGTGTGCAGAGTGTCAGGAACCCACGCTCTTATTACCTTGTGCGACTATCGAACCTTGTGACTTCTACTTCATGAGCCAACATGACTACTCCAGCTCCAGCTATCACACCCACTTTCAGCCAGCAAGGGGTAGGAAGGAACAAGGAAGGGCATAATCCTGCCTCTAAGGACACTTCCTCTAAGTCACACTTGCTTACACATCATTGACCAGAATGTTTGCTTTAAGGGAAGCTGGGGAATTTTTTTTCAGGTTGCCTTTATTTTTTTTCTATTCTTTTTGTTTATTTTAAATTTAAATCCCCTCCCACATTACAGTTTACATTCAGTATTTTCTAGTTTTTATTTTAGTTAGCCATGTTTTGAGGTAACCATCTGAAGAGTTTGTTACCAAGGAATAAAGAGAGAATGGATACTGGGTGACATCTAGCAGTTTCTGCCACACACTCTCACATCTGGAGATTTGTACACATTGCTTCTTCTGTCCTGGACAGCCTCTCTCTCATCATCACACTCCCCTGGCTTGGCCTGTTCTTATTTGTTCCTTAACACTCACTCACCTCATGGCCATCCTTGCCCTGGCACCCTGTCCAACTACACAATCCCTGGCCAAGTTGGGCCCACCACCCATATTTCTTGCCTGAAAGATATACTGGTGATAGGATTATATTTTCCAGGCTTCCAGGGCTTCCCTACATCTGGGAGAAGGTATGGAGGTGATGTAGCCAAATGACCTAAGGGGCTTGAGAAAATTGCTGTTCTTTGGGTTGTACACAGACCATCTGCCTTCTCATAGCTGTTCATCAATGTCACTGCAGTGAGGTTGATTAGGTCTCTGTCTTGGTGATGATGAGTGGTCCAGGGCAGGTGGGATTATTATTGTGATTCTTGCTTTCATTTTCAGTCAGTTCTTGATTTGATTTCTGTGATGTGTTCCTCTCATTTTCTATCTGAGCAGCAGCATCTTCCACCTGCATTTTAAGGGAAATGTCTGACAGTTGATCTCATAGCTCAGTTTTGGAGTTCTTAAGAGGGACCTGACTTATTTCATTGTAAACCTTTGGGGCCTTGTTTCTGTCTTTCTCATTTACTCCTGTTCTCCATCTGATGAGTATGAAAGCCTAAGGAAATCACCCCACTTGCTCGTGGCCAGCAGATAAAGTTAGAACAGAGCCAGGAATTGAGCTCAGGTCTTTTTGTATCCAACTCTGATATCTTTCACTTGCCATCACACTTTTCTTATATTGGTACGTAATCTAATTAACATTTTTGTGTGTAATTTTCTTCCTGAATTAAGATTCTCTTAAGATAAATGCCAAAAAAGTGAAATTACTGAGTCAAAGTCATATTATTTTTTTAAGGAACTAAATGCATTTTGTAAAATTGATCTAGCACAGTTGGGGAATCTTATGATAATCACATTTTGCCCAGTGGACTTTAACTGTTGCTTGCGGGCCAGTCTGGGGGAGAAGAGGAGCTGTGACTGGTTTCTAGTAAGTTATATGTAAGCATCTCACCAGCATGGTAAGATTCTTATGTTGTAGAGGTGCATGTATTTGTATATACCATGGCCTCAACACACAGACTGATGACTTCATTTGGTGCTCAGCTACAGACACAGCCCTCCATTCCAACGCAGCAGAAATCATTGGCCATGAGAGGTGCTAAGTCTATCTCCATCACAATATACTGGACTTTATAGGTGATTATAAGGATTTCTGAAGGTGGCCCAGATTCTAATAGTTCCTAATGGGGACTATGTTAATTAAATGAAATCCTGACTTTAAAGCTTATCCCCTTGTCCCTTCTATGAGGTATAACTGCAAGGGATTATCCACAAGCCTTTTTCTTTTCTTTTTTTAAAAATATATTTTATTGATTTTTTACAGAGAGGAAAGGAGAGAGATGGAAAGTCAGAAACATTCATGAGAGAGACATTGATAAGCCGCCTCCTGCACACCCCACAGTGGAGATGTGCCCGCAAGCAAGGTACATGCCCCTAACCGGAATCGAACCTGGGACCTTTCAGTCTGCAAGCCGACGCTCTATCCACTGAGCCAAACCGGTCTCGGCCACAAGCCTTTTTCAACATAACCTCACCCGGTAATCTCCAAGTCGAAGTGCAACCCTCTCTGCTCTATAGCTGATTAATTATGACAGAATGCCCTTTGAGGGCCACTCAGTTCAGCATGTTTGCCTTATTTTCACTGAAGTTAAGTGCTACATGAAATCTTAGAAGCCTTGTGGGGCTCGGAGGTCTCACATGGTCCTTGTGATGTGGGACAAATTGAACATTTACATGTCCATGTCCAGGTGACAGCTTGTCTGTTTCTTCCTGCAGTTGGTCACCACGGAAAAGAACTTCCTCAAAAACAGTTTGTACAATGAGGGAATCCTGATTGTATGGGACCCATCTGTTTACCATTCAGATATCCCCAAGGTAAGTGGATATCCTCCGGAAACAGGGATTGAGTCTCCTGTTTGTCAGTAGTTTTCCACAAGCTCCTGGCTGACCTGGGCCATCTGGGAGGACTGGCTGCGCCACCCCACTTCAACTGGATGGCAGTTCAGATGTATCTGTCCTGCATCAGTGCTCCTTGTGCTCTGGTCTGCATTGCCTTCTATTAGTCTCCTAACAATGGTTTGTCACAGGAGGAACAATGGCTCTTTCGCTATCTGTGTGGTAAGGTTACTCCTGACGAGCATCAGCAGGAATAGACAGTGGTTACTATTAGTCCTATAAATTGTGTCACCAACCTTGTCCCATACTTTCAATTTCCAGAATTCTCCTCATTTCACTCTGATAACATGAGGAAGTAGACAGAAGTGTGGTTTGTTTCCATTTAAGATGAGGGAACTGGAATGTGGAGAGGGAAAGTCACCTCTTTCAGGATTTGATTTCCTAAGCAAAGGGCCAGATCTGTAACATCAGCTCATTTACAGATGAAGACTAGAGTGTCAGGCCTGCTGGACTTGGCCTCTCCAGAATGGCCCTCCCACTGTCATGCATGGTTATTAGCCTTTCTCTGACGTGGGATGCAGTGGCCACAGGAGAATGGCTTTAGGAAGGACAGAGAACACAGCTCTTGGGATACTGAATTTGTAAGTTGGATATAACAATAACTGACAAATTCTAGTGATTTTTCTCTCCTCCACTGCCTCAGTTTCCACAGTTTTGTACTGATCCTTGCTCCCATAAAAATAAAAATGAGGGTGGGAATTGATGGTACCAGGGGTCCTTTTCAGCACTGATATCATTCCCAGATGCTATGATCTTTAAATCTGAAGCTGTTCCAGTCACCATGCTCAAAATCCCCTGTGAGCACAAGCTATGTGCTGGGTTCCCCTGCTATCAGTGAGAGTTGTGATGTGGAGAGAAGTCTGAAATTTTCTCTAATGGAATGGCTGTGCCTCAGGATTCTGCCTTGTTCCTTTTCTCCCCTTTCCCTCTCTGTGTTCTCAGTTGAGGATGACTGCCTGTGGCATTAGTGGCACTGGCACACTACTCTCCTTGAAACAAATCTTTTCTTTCTTTTTCAGTGGTACAAGAATCCTGACTACAGATTCTTTGATAACTACAAGAGCTATCGTAAACTGCATCCTGATCAGCCCTTTTACATCCTCAGACCCCAGATGCCCTGGGAGCTGTGGGACATCATTCAAGAAATCTCCCCAGAGGAGATTCAGCCAAACCCCCCATCCTCTGGGATGCTCGGTGAGTCCATGTCTGGGAAAGACCTCTCGTATTTGTTTATAGAGAAGATTAGCTGTCTCCTGTGGTGTCATTCGTTCATTCATTCGTTCACCAAACAATTGCTGGGTTTTTGCTGGATTTGTACACTATGTCAGTTTCCAGCTAAGTTACAGAGATTAATAAGATAGACTTCCTTTTTATTTAGAATGTTCAGTGGGAGAGTTCAGTTAGGTGTCTGAGGTAGCATTCAATTTGTGCAAGGAGGGAGCGACCACCCTGGTGCCACAAGAGAGAGGACACCATCTAGGTGGACAGTCCATGAGCTTTGTGGATGAGTAGCTTTGCATCAGGCCTGTGAGAGGGGGCAGATTTGACAGGTGGAGGTGGAGTGAACACAAACAAGAGGGGAGGTAGTAACACAGAGAAAACAGGGCTGGGTCTCTATTGAGGAGAGTGAGACAATGACATCAGCCATACCACTTAAATGTGTGCCATAAAATTCAGGAACAAGATAGTATCGTAACACAATATCTTTTAAAAATCAAAATGCAAAATTATATGGTGAATGAAATATCAAAATTTTAAATAAAGACAGGTGAATAATAATATGCTGAGCCATAGTGAAATCTAAGGATCAAGGAAGAATCAATAATACTTTATTTAAAATTTAAAAAATTATTTATGCTAATTGTGGCCCTGAGAAAATGAACAGTGAAGTTTGACTGGGTTTGGGAGCCATGAACAGAGCTATGGGAGCTGATGTGGAATGGATTTCGGGGGGAGGGGAGCAGAGTACAGAGTGGCCCTGGATGCTGGCTATAGACTTTCTTCTTGGACTTTCTCCAGTTCTCTTTGCCTTCAGGGAATATCTGCCTTCCCTCCCTTTTACTTTTAGTTTAGCTGTACCGATGGCAATGTCCACAAGATTCTAGGCTTGGTATGGGCACGGGAAGGGAAGCTCCCCACTCTGGACCCCTGAGTGGGCTACTTTCCACCAATGGCCCCAACCACTCACCATTGTATTATTTGCCTTTCCACTTCCCCTATAATACTGCAAACTCGCTCAAGGGTGGGGATTATGACCTCCCCTGTTAGAGTGAAAACTCCCTCAGGGTGGAGACTGTGGCTGACTCATTCTTTGTGAGTCTGGTACAGGACAGCTCTGTGGGAAATGTTCCCTGAATAAATGAACAAATAAGTGTTTAATTTCAGAGGTACTCCTTATAGAAATAGACAAGGGCCCTTCTGGTTTCACATCTTTATATCTCTCTTCAACTTTTGAATGGATACATTTGGGGCTCATCCTGGAGCCCTTTGAGCAGGAATAGTTGGGAAAGCATTATGGGGAGCATATTTCTCTACTGCCCTGCCTTTGCCCATGCTGTTTCCTCCACCACTAATCCTCCCCTCTTGGCCATCACTCATGGTCAGCCCCCATACCAGTGCTCTGGGAGGTTTACTTGAGCACTCTCTCAAAGGAAGTGCTCCATCCCATAATTTCTAGAACTCCTGGTGTGCCTACATCCCTTAGTTGTAGATGTATCTTTTATTCCCCCTTTGGACCAGGGGCAGCCAGAGGGCAGAGAGAGGGCTTTCCCCATATCTCATTCTTTTGGAACAAAGTTGCTGCTAGCAGTTTATAGTTTTGCTGTTAGTGAGAACAGTTCCATCATAAAGTTTCTCTATATTTATGTTGATAAAAGGGTAATCTCGGTTGTAGGAGGTAGGTAGATAACCATGTTGATGTAGATGAAGAACCTAAAGGACATGTCCTGCATGAGATGATTGAGCCAGGTGGGGGCAGGTGTGGGTGGAAGCAGCAATCTCTTGCCTCTTATTGGGTTTGCATATCAGTGTCTGCACTGCCTCCCTGAGAGCACAAACTTGGCCCCACTTCCTTGGTTCCAATCCTTACTTGAATGAGCAGAGCCCATCAACATAGACCATAGTGTGCTCCTCTTCCATATGTCCCTCTCCCAGCTGAGGGAGGAAAGGTCTTCCCTGCAAGTACCATAAGAAACACCTTCTCCCAAATAGCACCATCTAAGAGGTTCCTTTGGGATATAAATGTACTAGAAAGTATTATGTACATGTGATGGTACTGCCTTCTCGGTCGCCTCACTCTTCACATAGCTCATTTACATAGATAAATGCATTGATGATGGATGGAGTCTGTCAATCTGCTAATGTTTAGGGAGGACCTACCATACACCGGGTTCTGGCCTATGTGTTAGGGATACAAATGTGCACCAGATTCAAAGAACAGCTTGCCGGATTGGCTTACCAGAAGGAATCATGATGGGAATCATAAGAATAACGAGGATATAAAGATAAACGTTTCCCCAAATTAGGGGTAATGAGATGTGGACTCACTGAGCAGAGCTCCGAGGAGCAGGGTGGGTTGTTGGGCAGGACTTAGCCTCTTGTTCCCCTTTCTAGGAATCATCATCATGATGACGCTGTGTGACCAGGTGGATATTTACGAGTTTCTACCATCTAAGCGCAAGACTGATGTGTGCCACTACTACCAGAAGTTCTTCGACAGTGCCTGCACGATGGGCGCCTACCACCCGCTCCTCTTTGAGAAGAATATGGTGAAGTACCTCAATCAGGGTGTGGACGAGGACATTTACCTGTTTGGAAAAGTCACATTGCCTGGCTTCCGGAGCATTCGCTGCTAAGCATGGGCTCCCTGGCCAAGTGCCCTCACCGTTCTCCATTGGGCATTTTATAGTTTGTCTCTTGGCCACCCGGGACCTGGGAAGACCATGTTCCCAAACAGCCCCTGCCTGCTCCTGGCACTCTAGGCCTTCCATCAGCATGGGCCCTAGGGTTTCGGAAAACCAAAGGTGAGGAACCAGGCCCAGCCTGCCCTATAGCCATAGAGGTGTGTGAGCCCAAAACCCTCTGCCACACATAGGCACACACACCTAGCACTTTTTCCAGACTGAGTCTTCCCCTCCTTCCATTATGGGTAAATGTGAGACCTACCTTTCCTACTAGAGCTGCCCAAACTGGGGGCTAGTTTTCTCACAAACCAGCACTCCATGTTGTTTGATATCTACACTTAGACATTGATTTCATGTTTGAAAGAAATTCTCCCAAATTATCATTATGTCTATAGGGTGGCTCTGGGGAAGGAAGTTGGAGTGGGGGCCAAGTAAGTGCTACAAGGTGTAGGAAACACGCTTGATTCCTCCGAAGGAAGTTGCTCCCAAGGTCCATGTCCTCTGGAGAGGCAGTGTACTATCATTCAGGCTGTTTGGCTGGTCCCTCGGCCTGGGTGCCTATGTGCAAAGGGTCTTGATGAACCCACATTTCTTTCCATATGGAGATGGAGCTACAGAAATGTATAGTCTTCATCCTCAAGTTGCTCACACTTCAGTGGGAAAGACAAATGAATAGGATGCAGTGAGCTCAGGGGCCTGGGGGCCTGTAGAGAGATGGACTTGCTGTTTGTCTATCTGTCTGTGCACCCTGAGGAAGAGGAGCACACACTATGTCTGTGGGTCATAGAGGGCTTCACAGAGTGGGGGCCAAGAAATGGGTTTTAGAGAAAGAAGGGAAACGTGCCAAACAGATTTTGTCTGAGTCATTTGAGTTATGTTTTCCTTTCTGCCTTTATTACCCATATTTATTCTCCATGTTCTGCCTGAACTTTTAGGCTCAAATTACTTTTTGAGGAAAATCTCAATCCATGTGTGAGGCAGCAAGTGCAGCCCCATGGATGATATAAGAACATCGCCAAAACCCTTACTCTATAGGCTCAGCTTGGCCTGGCCTGAGCCTATTCTACTAGCTGGGTTTGTATTGTACACTGTATCCACCTCTCCCTTCTTAATGCTCACCCCAACCTCCCTCTATCTATCATTTTGTTTTTTTCCTTTTAAAGTGGCCCCATCCCTCCCAGAATACTTCTAAGCATTTTCTCCTTTAAAAGTATCCTGACCTCTATGTCTTTGACCTTCATGGGCTTTCTGTGAAAGGTCTCTCAGGGAGTGGGGATATGGTTCCCGAGAACTTACAGTTGCTCTCTGAGGTCAGAACCTTAGAGACCATAACTGATTTTCACAAGGTGATCAAATGGCCTCCCCTGCTGCCTCTCTAGCAAGTAGGTCAAGGGAAGTCTCCTATTTATTAACCATGCCACCCTAGGCAAGTTTTCCTGTCTGAGTCTCTCTTTCCACATCTGGAAAATGGGCATGATGAACCTATTTCACAGTGCTGTTGTGAGGGTCACATGAAATGCCTGCCCTGACTCTATTCTTGGTACCCAAGAGGTGCTCAGTACATGACAGTTTTCTTCCTTCCCTGACTAAGGACCTGCACTGTGCTCACACCTGGGCAGCACCTTGCTTTGAAGGAGGCCAGAGATGGGGTCCTGTCCTTAGGAAATTAACTATCCTGTTGGGAGACAATTGCTACCCTGTTTGGAACAACCATGAGACTATCTGAGGCAGTGGATGGGGCAGAACATGCTCCTATTCCTGCCTGAAGCCCAGCCCAGGCCTGATTCTGCTTAAGAATGGGCGGAGGGAGCACTTGGGCACTAACTTCTGTGGAACTAGTCTTGCCTGCCTCCAGGGGCCCATACATTCTTGGCTTGCTTTTCTTATCTGACTCACGCATTGCAACCTTTGAATCATGAACACTGAGTGCAGAGGAACGTGTCATTCCATCCTCAGGAGATAGATGTTGGTGTGGACACTGAGACTACACTGGGTAGATGCTAGTTTTTAGTTATTATTAATATAAGGGATCAAATTAATTTAAGTGTGATTCTGTGCTCTATATAGAAACTCTGGTAAAATGAACACACTGTTGATCTGGTGAGATGTTTAATATGTGTTACAAATAATTTAAAAAATTGGAACACCCCTGTCTCTAAGGGGTTCATTCTCCCACAGTAATCATGAGGTCCTCTAATCCTTTCACCAATCAAATAGCAGTTGACATGATTTGGAGTTGAGGTATCTTCTAAAAAATGCCTAAGCTAATTTTGAATTATTCAAAGCTTATGTAAATTTTTAAATAAATGTGTGTTTTTTAAAAAAGTTTGTCCCTCTCTTCTTACTTGATAATGGAACAGCTGAATGTCATCTCTCGTCTCCAAAGAGGACATGGCTAGAATCCTGAATCCCTAAATCTGCCCCCACTAGCCCCTCTGCAGTGCTCCAGGAAAAGGAATGGTCACTTATGTGTCAGGATAGCATCTGTGAGATACTGACTGACTTATTGATTTGTCTTTCTTTTGCTTTTGCTTTTTTTTGGATTCACATGACAAAGCTGTTGTTTGTGCAGCACCTTGGGAGAAAGCAAAATAAAAGAACGGTATTTACCTTGGTTTCCAAGAATCTAAAACCCTTAAAGGAATGACGTCTTAAGGTGGCGGTCAGCAAACTGCGGCTCACAAGCCACATGCGGCTCTTTGGCCCTTTGGGTGTGGCTCTTCCACAAAATACCATGTGCAGGCATGCACATACATTGCGATTGAAACTTCGTGGCCCATATGCAGAAGTCGGTTTTCAGCTCTCAAAAATAAATTTTAGTCTTTGTACTGTTGATATTTGGCTCTGTTGACTAATGAGTTTGCTGACCACTGTCTTAAGGGAATAGGCAAAATGTTTAGATAAAGATCCTAAGTAGATGCAAGAATAAGAAGAGAAGGAATTCCATGGCTTTCCCTATGGGTTGAATTCCCTTTAAATTCATATGTTGAAATCCTAATCTCCTGTGCCTCAGAATGTGAACTTACTTGGAAGTAGAATTATTGCAGAGGTAACTAGTTAAAATGAAGTCATACTGGAGTAGGGTGAGCCTGTGATCCAATGTGACTAGTGTCCTTATAAAAATTTGGGGATAGACATGCATGTAAGATACCATGTGGAGACACGGGCAGAGATCAGATCAGAGATTTGATCTCAAAAACCAAGAAGGAAATGATGAATGATAAAACCCACACATTCCAACAGTGCTGTTGTGAGGGTCACATGAAATGCCTGCCCTGACTCTATTCTCTGCTTGGAATTACATAGACCTTTCAAAGGGAATTTTTAAGATTGGTTTGACAATACCACTCTTACAAGCCAAAGATTGCCCACAAATCACCAGAAACTAGGGAAGGGGGGCATGGAAGATTCTCCCTCAGAGACATTAGCAGCAACGAACCCTGATGACATCTCCATCTCAGACTTCTAGGCTCCAGAACTGTAAGAAAATAAATTGCTGGGTTGAAGCCTCCCAGTTTGTGGTATTTTGTTACAGCAGCCCTCGCAAGTACTCCTGCTTATAACTCTCCACCTACAATAGAGTCCCCTGGGTCTGGAAAGGATAGTGAAAGGGTTGTGGCTGTCTGAGGACCTAAAGAGAGGGTCCTGTGTCCAGCTCCCTAGCTAAAGCTCTGGGAATGACCTCCTTGGAGGATGTGGCTTCACAGGAATGGGAGTCCAGGCAGATGAGACCTGAGGCAGCCTTTAGGAGATTTTCTTCCTGATGAAGATCATGAATGAAGGACACCTGAGTAGCCAGATGACATCAAAGACTTTACTCCCGACCCCTGCACCCAATTCCTTAGTGTTGTATGTTCTCTGGAACTCAGATGTAATGCCATATTGACTGAGATTGGTTTTCTGCCAGAATCCCAGGAGAATGGAAGCTCAAAATAGAAACGACAAAACATACACACACACACACACACACACACACACACACACACACACACACAAAACAAAACAAAAAAACAGACAAACAGAAAACACACAGATTTCAGTGAGTTTGGGAACTGAGATCCGTGCTTTCCAAATTATAATGGCTCTAAATCTTTCTGTGGTAATAAAGTCTGTGCTTGTCTCTAATGACATCTCTGCTGTAGGGTAGCCTACAGGTGGGCCGGCCCAGCTGAACAAACAGCACCAGCTCAGAAGGCTCAGGTCCTGGCATCATCTGAAGCACTCTCTGTGCTTCTTCAGATATTTGTCTTTACCTCTTGCCAAAGAAAAATCGAGGGAGCCTTAGAGCAGGTGAAAAAAAGCTA
>PVJN01055733.1:0-12985 GCA_004026805.1 Lasiurus borealis | reverse complement strand
TGATCTTTTGTGACTCCCCTAAATTTCCATGCACCTCTCCCTTTTCACAGTCCAAACTCACCCCGTATGAGTTTCGGCTGGATCTGGGGTTTAGTATCGTAAGATAAGGGGTTCAATGCCATTGGGAGTATCTATTTCCCTCCCGCCAGAGAAAGCCAGCCAGGTACTCCGGCACCCGCTCTCTCAGTGCATGCGTCTCCGTACCTCAGCTTTTTGCAGTTCCTCTGGGTTTCTGTGAGCCCCTCTCTTTCCTTCTAGCTGTAGAACTTACACTCAGCCAGCTTTCCTGTAGTTCTGGATGATGTCCGTTCTGTCTTTTAGTTGTAGTTTTGAAATTGTTGTGCGAGGCAGCTGTGTAGGTGTTTACCTATGCCGCCATCTTGGATTCTCCATACCTGACTATTTAGTCAGAGGCTCCCATCTCTTTTCCATATGTTAAGGTTAAAAAAAAAAATTGAAACCTGTAAAGAATTTTTGTGAAATTCTGGGAAGCAGAACCTCAAGAAAATGAGAAAATGCTCCCCATAACTGCTTTCAGTTAAAGTTTAATTTCAGACCATCCTTTGTGGTTACTGTAGGCCTTTGAGTTTGCAAGACTGCCATGCAGGCCTTCCTTGAGCTTGTCAGGTTAGCATGTGGCCCCGTTCTTCCACATTGGCAATGCTTTCTTCCAATTTTGAGGTTCATCTATGTATTTTATTTAACATTTCTTTTGATGAACAGAAGTTTGTAATTTTACCAATTTATCAGCCTATTCATTTATTATTTTTAATGAATAAATCTTTTATTTTAAATTGATTTTAGAGAGAGTGGGAGGGAGAGAGAAAGGGAGAGAAACATCCATGTGAGAGAGACACATCGATTGGTTGCTTCCTGTATGAGCCCTGACCCTGAGGATCGAACTGCAGCCTAGGTATGGGAATGTTTCAAGATATAACCTTGGAAATAGATGGTAGAAATATAATGGAGAAGAAACAGGCTTGACTCACTTGCTGTTGATAAATGTTTAAAACGAACATAATAGCCCTAACTGGTTTGGCTCAGTGATCGAGCATCAGCCTGCAGACTGAAGGGTCCTGGGTTTGATTCCAGTCAAGGGCATGTACCTTGGTTGTGGGCACATCCCCAGTGGGCATGCAGGAGGCAGCTGATCAATGTTTCTCTCTCATTGATGTTTCTAACTCTCTATTACTCTCCTTTCTTCTCTGTAAAAAAACAATAAAACATATTTTTTTAAAAAAGAAGAAAAAAAGGTAATTTATTTCACACAGTGTATAAATAAATAAATAAATAAATAAATAAATAAATAAATAAAACGAACATAACATTTCTTAAGCCAAGTTTATTGAGGTATAATTTACATGCAGTAAAATTCACCCTTTTTGAATGTACAGTTCTGAATTTTGACATATGTTTTGTGTTAGTCCAGGTTATCCTTAAAGCAGATACCAATATAAAATCAAACATAGAAGGAATTTAAAAATCTATTTTAGGGCAACACTTGTAATAGAAAGGACAAGGTAACCAAGAAAGGCTGGCTGAAACCGGTTTGGCTCAGTGGATAGAGTGTTGGCCTAGGGACTGAAAGGTCCCAGGTTTGATTCTGGTCAAGGGCATATATCTTGGTTGCGGGCACATCCCCAGCAGGGGGCGTGCAGTAGGCAGCTTATTGATGTCTCTCATTGATGTTTCTGGCTCTCTATCCCTCCTCCTTTCCTCTCTGTAAAAAAATCAATAAAATATATTTTTTTAAAAAGGCCTCTTAAGGCCAGTTTCCTTTAGGAAAAAAAAAAAATGCTGGGATCACAGTGCAAACCTGATCCAAATGAAAAAGAGAATGAAAAAAAAGTTGAGAGTGTTCTTGAATGCTAGTTTGTCTAAGGAAAGAACAGGCAAGGTCTTTAGGAGACTGAGTTAACATTGATCTTCTTAGGAACTTTCAAAATGCACCTGCCTTAGTATTCTTGTTGTGCCCATTCATTGTCTGGGAATAGTCCATTCAAACATATCATTGGTTCAAATGTGGTGATAGGTTTCTAGACCCAGCAGCTAGGGCCTTTGGTTATTATGCTCCCTGTAGTTAAAAGTCTTGAGGCACATTCATGTGGCCATCGCTAGTATAAAGTCATATAGCCTACTATAGTCAAGAAACAAATTATTTCCATCACTCCATAAACTAACATCTTTAAAAAATATAGTTATTGATTCCAGAGAGGATGGGAGAGGGGGAGAGATATCGAAACATCAACCATGAGAGAATCATTGATCGGCTGCCCCCTGCAAGATCCACACTGGGAATCGAGCCCACAACCGAGGCATGTGCCCTTACCTGAAATCGAACCATGATCTCCTGGTTCATAGGTTGATGCTCAAACATTGAGCCATGCCAGCTGGGCTGAACTAACATAACTTTTGAAAACTTGTTTTCCGTTATTTTCTAACCACAAGTATTTTAATTATCTCCAGAGTTCTGCAAATTGCTTAGTAAACTTCTGGGACCAATTATCATAGATAATCTCAATACCTTAATATATAGCTTTCATTAATAGCCAAATTCATCAAGCCAAAGAGATGGATTTCATTCCCAGTGGGCAGTTCAAGGATCATAATCTTCATAATATATAGTCCTATTAGATATGGTGGATAGCCTTTTAGTTATTATCTTCTAAAGGGATGGAGACCTTCCAGATTTCTCTGGATGAGGTAGCTAATGTCAAATGTTAAGAGAAGTGCAGATGTGAACCATTATCAGCCTACACCCACAGTAGCTGTGGGCAAGTTTGTATCAGCCTAGTGAAGTAGAGGTAGGCAGTACAGCAACTTTATCTGCTGTGCCAAATTGTCTCAAAGCTCTATCAGTTCTATTGTCTTCATAGATCTGATTATTCTGTTGATCTCCAAGTTAGTTCCCACTCTCTTTCATCATTTCTTGCCTAGAAAACTGCAAGTCATTATCATCTCTCACCTAGATTAACACAACAGCATCCTAACCAGTCTCCTTGTTTTAGACTTTGTTCACTCCAATCCATTCTCTAGAGAGCAAGTAAAATGATCCATTTAAAAGGTAAGGTGCCCTTTGATGATAAAAACACAACAAATTAGGAATAGAAGGAATCCCTACCTATAGTTTTCATTCTGATAAAGGGAATCTACCAAAAACAAAAAAACAAAAACAAAAAAAACCTCCAAACAAACAAAAAAAAACCCAACTCTCAGCTAACATGGTACTTGATTGTGAAAGGCTAAATACTTTCTCCCCTAAGGTAAGGAACAAGATGAAGATGTCTGCTCTCACTACTTCTATTCAACATTGCTCTGGAGGTTTAGCCAGAGAAATTAAGAAATAAAAGGCATCCAGATTGAAAATAAGCAAATAAAATTTTCTATTTGCAGATGACATGATCTTGTGTAAAAAATTCTATAGAATCCATGTACACACAAAAAACTATTAGAACGAATAATTGAATTCAGCAAGGTTGCAAATTCAAAATAGTATATAAAAATCAATTGTATTTCTATAGTCTAGAAATAAACAATCTGAAAAGAAAATTAAGAAAACAATTACAGCCCTGTCTGGTGTTGCTCAGTGGGTTAAAGCATTGGCCTATGCACTGGAGGGTTCGATTCCTGGTCAAGGATACCTACTTGGGTTGCATGTTTAATCCCCCTCTGTCCCTGTTAGGGTGCATGCAGTAGGCAAGCAATCTATGTGTCTCTCTAACATCAATATGTCTCTCTTTCCTGTTTCTCCCCTTTCATTCTTTCTTTCTAGAAATTAATGGAAAAAAATCCTCTGGTGAATATTAACAAAAACAACAACAACAATAAAAAAAACACAATTCCATTTATGATAGCATTAAAATAATAAAATACTTAGGAATAAATTTAATAAAAGAAGTATAAAAGTTGTAACTGAAGACTACAAAATGTCAATGTAAGAATGTCCAAACCTGTAGATAATTTTTTAAAATATATTTTATTGAATTTTTACAGAGAGGAAGACAGAGGGATAAAGAGTTAGAAACATCGATGAGAGAGACATCGATCAGCTGCCTCCTGCACGCCTCCTACTGGGGATGTGCCCGCAACCAAGGTACATGCCCTTGACCGTAATTGAACCTGGGACCTTTCAGTCCACAGGCCGACACTCTATCCACTGAGCCAAACCGGTTTCGGCCAAACCTGTAGATAATTTTTATAAGAATTTATTTGATGCCGAAACCGGTTTGGCTCAGTGGATAGAGCGTCGGCCTGCAGACTGAAAAGTCCCGGGTTCGATTCCGGTTGGGGGCATGTACCTTGCTGGCGGGCACATCTCCACTATGGGGCGTGCAGGAGGCGGCTGATTGATGTCTCTCTCATTGATGTTTCTCACTCTCTATCCCTCTCCCTTCCTCTCTGAAAAAATCAATAAAATATATTTAAAAAAAAAAGAATTTATTTGAGTCAAACTAATAGCAATGGCAGGAAGTAGATCTTAAATGTTTCAGATAATGATAGTTTTTCCATTTCTTTTATACATTTGTAATTAGGAGGGAATGCAAGGAAGACTGCATTTCTTACATAAGGAATATCATCATCTGAACAATATTTTAAGTTTTATGATCCATGAGTACAGGATGTCTTTCCATTTATTTAGCTCCCCTTCATTTTCTTTCAACCATGATTTTGTGGATGAAAAAAGGTTGCTGTAATAAATCTAACTGAAAGTAAGTAACCTCATAGGGTGATCTGATCATAATTCCTAACTGGGGAGGTAATTGTGGGTAGTCATGGCTCAGCCTACAACTTCCCTACTAAAGGTTATTTTTGGCTTAAGCAAGCCCTATCCATTGTTCTTGTGCATCTAGGGTAACACATTACTTTGAAATGCCTGAGTAATTCTCTTTTTTAGGTTCCTCAGAGGCACAATTACCCTCAAGGGAGTATTTAAGATCTTGCTTCCTGGCATTCTTGTCAGTTTGGTCAAATGAACTCATAAAAATTCTCTACAAGTTTGGATATTTCTTATATAGGCAGATCAAAAGACTAAATATAAATGCCCCAAACTATAACTTGTTAAAAGAAAACATAGGCATAAATTTTCATGACTTTGGGTTAAGTAATGGCTTCTTCAACACCAAAAGTACAAGTGATAAAATAAGTAAATAAATTGAACTTCAACAAAATTAAAAACTTTTGTGCTTCTAAGGACACCATTAAGAAAGTTAAAAGACAGCCAAAGGCCCTACCTGGTTTGGCTTAGTGCAGTGGTTGGCAAATTCATTAATCAACAGAGTGGCAAACCGCGGCTTGCGAGCCACAGTTTGCCAAACCATTGGCTTAGTGGATAGAGTGTCAGCCTAAAGACTGAAGGGTCTCAGGTACGATTCTGATCCAGGGCACAAGCTTGGGTGGAGGGCTCGATCCCCAGTAAGGGGTGTGCAGGAGGCAGCTGATCAATGATTCTTTCTCATTGATGTTTCTATCTCTCCCTCTCCCTTCCTCTCTGAAATCAATGAAAAATCTCTCTCTCTCTCTCTCTCTCTCTCTCTCTCTCTCTCTCTCACACACACACACACACACACACACAAAGACAACCAAAGAATGAGATAAAATTTGTGCAAATCATACATCTGGTCAGGGGCTTATATCTATAATTAGAGGTCTGGTGCATGAAATTTGTGCACAGGGGGTAGGAATAGGGTCCCACAGCCCAGTCCATGTCCTCTCGCAGTCTGGGATCCCTGATTCTTTACCACCCACCTGCAGTGGAGGCAGGAGAGGCTCCTGCCACCATCATTGTGCTCCTGTGAGCCAGTTTTCTGGCTGAATGGTACTCCCTCTGTGGGATCGCACTGACCACCAGGAGGTAGCTCCTGCGTTGGTGCTTGTCATAGTGACCAGTCGTTTACTGGTGGTTCCACTGTTCAGTTGATTTTTATATTAGGGTTTTATTACATAGGATATGTAAAGAATGCTTACAACTGAAAATCAAAAAACAATAACCCAATTTAAAAGTGGGCAAAGGGCAACAATCACAAGTCATGTTGGTAATATGTACTCCTGATGTAAGGTGCCGAAAATAGCACTAATTTTCCTATCCAAAACCCACAACCCCAGTCTAATTATGTAAAACACATCAGACAAATTCCAAAGGGGCATTCTACAAAATACCTAATCAGCATTCCTCAAGTCTTATGATCATCAAAAACAAGAAAAGTATAAGCAACTGTCACAGCCTTAAAAAACATGACCATTAAATGTAATATTGAATTCTGGATGCTGTCCTAGAACAGAAAAAACATTAGGTAAAAATTAAGAAACTGAAAAACTATGGAATTTAGTTAATAATATATCAGCATTCATTAATTATAAAAAATGTATCATACTTTTTTTTATTGATGTTTATCTATCTCCCTTCCTCTCTCTCTAAAGTCAGTAAAAACATTGAAAAAAAAGTTCCATACTAAAGCAAAATGTTAATAATAGAGGAAATTAAGTACCAGGTGTATGGAACTCTGTTCCATCTTCTCATTTCTTTTGTGTAATTACATATCTGTTCTAAAAATAGTCTTTTTTTTTCTCTTAATGAGCACAAGGAAGATCTACAAATGACAAATAAGCACATAAAAATATGCTCAACATCATTAGTCATTGGGGAAATAGAAATTAAAACTACCGGAAGAGCCCAACTGGTGGGGCTCAGTGGTTGAGTATCGATCTATGAACCAGGAGGTCACAGTTTGATTCCTTCAGGGTGCATGCCCAGGTTGCAGGCTCCATCCCTATTGGGGGATGTGCAGGAGGTAGCCAATCAATTCTCTTTCATCATTGATTTTTCTCTCTCTCCTGCTGGAGGCAAAGACCAACAGTAGTTAGCATAAAAAATGCCAGAAGTCTGTCAGAAGGCAGATGGATTTTGATATTCAGCCCAGCTCAAAATCTGCATATTATTACCTGCTCCTGGCAGAACAGCTGAAGTCAATTCCCTTTACCTGATAATCCTTTATTGTTGACCAACCCTTACCTTTGCTAATGTGTGTTTGCTTTGCTTAAGGGCAAATGTATGTTCTAGTAAATAAAAGCAAAGGGGATGGAAAAGTCAGAGTTTCTCCACTAGAGAGAAGTTATCTGCCTGGTTCACTATGCCTTCCAAATTTATATTTCTTGTCTAGTGTATCCATTTATGCACAGCCCCTTCTCCAAGTTCTTGAACCCTTGCTACAAAAGACTGTGTCATTTATGGTGCCTGAGACAGAGACTGGAGAAGATTGTTCGCCTGAGGGAAAGAAGTTGTTCACTGGTAAAGGTTGGGATTCACTGGTAAAAAGGTGGGGAGATTCAATGTGCATAAAGCTCACACTAAACTTTGGAATTTGAGATCCAAAGTGGGTGAGGATGTATTTTGTTTCAAGCCAGGCCATAATGGGGAAGGATTTGACAAAAGACAAAAATACCATTGTAAATTTTTAGCTTTCATGCTCAAGGATAAAGAAATTCAAATGTCAAAAGGTACTCTCTTAAATCAGGCTGAATGAAAAAGAATGCCTTTGTCATATTTAACTGTGTGGGGTCTTGTTCAAATTGTATTGTGCCTGATTCATATTGGGGATCGAAAATCTAATAATTCAAAAAGCCTTGCCCGATCCTCCACCCCTGGTGTGGAGAGGCTCGGTAGCTAGAAAGAATGGAGCTGTCATATCTCTTGCAGGCGGATTCTCTGATGTGTTGTCTGAAAATTACTGTATGACACCATGGTGTTATGCCCAGAGTTCGGGGTCCCCAATAATCCACCACTAAGGAGCCTTTTCCGATGCAAAAGCAAAGAGTCTTTATTCAAACCCGGGTTTGGCTCTCAACCTCTTTCTGGCACAGCAGTGAGGCGAGAGAGCGAGCCGGGCGGGAACAATGAGTTTTATGGGGTAGGATAATTGGGAGGGCTTAGGGAAGTGACAAGGGTTACAGAGATTGGTCACTTGAATTAGGGTCTTTCTGTGGTTTAGCCTTATTAGGACCCTGGCTGTGTTCCTGGAGCTTAATTGGTCTATTTGGGTGGAGGTCGGGAAGCTAAGACATTGCTGGCACACCTGTGGCCCCTCCCAGAAAAGGGAGGGGGTTTAGGCAGGGGGCCCAGCCCTATAGGACAAGATGAAGGGGAGTTCATTTCCTTTTACTTGGGACAGGCAGAGTTTAGCTAAAATAACTTTAAAGGATAGTCAATGCTATAGAGAGAAAAGATCCAAGAAAATAACTTTGATTTATTAACTCTTGTCTATATGTTTGTTGATCTGTCCTTTTTGTTTGGTTTAATGTGTTTATTATTAGTTGATTAAGTATGCCTTTAATTTAACTTAATAAGAAATCTAGGCGGCCAAGCCATAGACTGAATTTCCCCAGAGCAAACAAGATGTGGGGGTGGGAAGATATGTGGCCCATTTATTACTAAGTCTTTTGGTGATCCTAAAAAATGGATGCCCACTCTTGAGAGTGCTATTAAAAAGTCTCATCTTCGCCGAAACTGGTTTGGCTCAGTGGATAGAGCGTCGGCCTGCGGACTGGAAGGTTCTGGGTTCGATTCCGGTCGGGGGCATGTACCTTGGTTGGGGACACATCAGGGACATCTACAGTGTGGGGCGTGCAGGAGGCAGCTGATGGATGTCTCTCTCTTATCGATGTTTCTGACTTTCTATCCCTCTCCCTTCCTCTCTGTAAACAATCAATAAATATATATATATATATATATATATATATATATATATATATATATACATATACATATATATATATATATATAAAGTCTCATTTTCGCCATGTTTTTTATTTCCTGGTCCATCATTTAAAATTTAGCAGAATTTGGGGATGCGTCTGGAATTTCTGTACTCATGAAGAGAAAAAGTCTGGCTTAATACAAAACCCCGCCCTGTCTGATCTTGGATGGATCTTGGGCTGAGCTCAATCTTTTTATGGATGCTATAGAATAAACCTAAGACTGTTTTTCTCAAAAAAAAGATGGCAAAAATGACCCAAGAAAAATATACAGGCTCAGTTTAGGCAACAAGATTAATGTTTCCATAATAAAGGGTAGTTTTTAAATAATAATGGACCACATTCCAAAGTTAACATTAAGGCCACTAAAAGTCAGTAAGTTATCCCTGTTACAGAATTTGCCAAAGTAAATGCTTTGGATAATGATAATTGGCTTTAAAATCTCAAAATTGTTGAAACATGGATAAATAGATGTAACTAAAATGAAGGATTTGTGGTAGAGCTTTTCAGTGATTAGTATAGATATGTTGATGGAGGAGGGGGCTGGTCACATTTCCCAAAGAAACCTTAGATGTTTCTCTAAGGAAAGAATGTAGCAGGTTTGTATTCAAATAGCTACAGGCTTACTTCCCTGTTTCCCCCTCCTTTCGCCAGCCAGAAACATAGTTTTCCAAAGTCTTTGACAACTTAAAACTTTGGAGTTTGCTGAATTAAATAATAAAAAATTATTAAATACCTAGGAATTTTAAAATGACAAAATCCTGAAATATTAATCTGAGTTTGCCTCATATGAAAAATCTAGAGGACAAAATTGAATCTATTAATGTATTATTTTTTTTGAAATATACCCTTAAAAATGTGAAGTTATTACTAATCTGACAAATGCTAAGTATTTAACTTGCCACCTAAAATTTAAGGCTTCTAAGAGTTTAAAGTTCAAATTAAATTGGGGGAAATCATATGGTTGTGATAACAACATGCATAAAGTATGCTGTTTATTTTTCAGAAAATAATTATTGTATTTTCTCTGGAGATATTAGTAGTTCAAAATATATTGTATTTATCTGTACTACATATTGTAAAATTTCAACCTAGGTCTGATTAAAAATGAGGATTAATTCTATGGTCTCAACCAAATGTTTAATATAAAAACCAGTAAATTTAATTGATACCTTTTCGAACAATTACAAAAATATAATATAATCTTTGGGATATATATATATATATATATTTGCATATATATATAATATATATGTATATATATATATGTATATATATATGATGGTCTTTCCAAGTTAAATTTCAAGACTTTAATTGAGAGATGACTTTGGGACATTTCAAGGACCATGAAATGATTCAAGAATTTATTCTTTCTTCTTAAAAGAAATATTTTTGAATTAGGCTCATCGATATACATGAAATCAATCACGTGGAAAGTTTTATCAAATAAATTAATAAATATTCCTAACCAGTTTGGCTCAGTGGATAGAGTGTTAGCCTGCAGATGGGGGGTGGGGGAGGGGGAGGGTGGTCCCAGGTTCAATTTCAGTCAAGGGCATGTACCTTGGATGCAGGCACATCCCCAGTGGGAGGTGTGCAGGATGCAGCTGATCAATGTTTCTCTCTCATAGATGTTTCTCTGTCCCTCTCTGTAAAAAAATCAATAAAATAGATATTTTTTAAAAAGTGAAAAAAACTAATCAATATATTTTATTTATATACATATATTTTAAATGTTATAAAGGTTTCAACCTCTAAGGGAGGACAAGACAATATTGCTGAATACATTTTAAGCAGAACTGGATTTTTCAGCAATGGAATTTTAAGACAAAAAGCTCTGGCAGCCTACTCTTTAAATAGGCTGGGGGATAAGGCACCATCTGTACTTAATAGGTCAAATGTCTAAGTTTCTTGCTTTGCTTTTTCAATAAAGATGCCTACTTTAATTACTTAATAAGTTAGCCTTTTGAAATATAATCAAGGTCTCATATAAATTCATTATTTTGGCCGTTGTAAAAGCCAATATTTTTATAAGCAATTGGCTTTTAGAAAGGCCAAAATAAAATTTGCATACATATGCAAATGAACACTAGCCAAAAAGAATGCTGTTTAAAAGTAAATTTTAAGCTTAATAAAAAGAAAATTCAAGCCAAAACCAGTTTGCTCAGTGGATAGAGTGCTGCCCTGTGAACTGAAAGGTCCCAGGTTCGATTCTGGTCAAGGGCACATACCTTGTTTGTGGGCACATAACCACTAGGAAGTATACAGGAGTCAGATGATCGATGTTTCTAACTCTCTCTCTCTCCCTTCCTCTCTGAAAAAAAGTCAATAAAACATTTAAAAAAAAAGAAAATTTAAAATCTCTTCCACTACTATTTTCTAGGTAAACTAAAAGTTATTATTCAAACATTAAATTTCATCTTAATAAGTCACCATAAGTAAAAGAGAGTCACTTAAAATATAGACTTGGCAGTATTGTCCAGCATCTGGAAAACCAAGCTATTGCTCTGTTTAAAAGAAAAAAGTTTAAAAAAGAAAACTCCCTCTGGGAGTTAATAAAGGGAAATGCCCTTCAAATGTCTAGGAATATGTAATTAAAAGTCAATGTACTCAAAACTGGTTTGGCTCAGTGCATAGAGAAACTGGTTTGAAAGGTCCCAGGTTCAATGGGCAGCTGATTGATGTTTCTCTCTCATTGATGTTTCTGGCTCTCTCTCCCTCTCCCTTCCTCTGTAAAAAGTCAATAAAATATATATATTTTTAAAAAGTCAATGTATTAGGCTTCAAAAATAAAAGTAAATAATTTGCATTTTGCCTTCTTTACAAAACTTATAAGTTTAATAGCAGAAATTCAATTAGTGTCATTTGCTGTCCACATCCAAAGACAAATGAAGTTAGAACATAAACCTTATTTCTGACTGATTTAAACTGGCAAATTGAAATAAGTGAATATTCAGGGTAACTTAGTTGTACTAGGCAGGAACCTATTCCTAGAGCATTAAATATTTTTTACTGATAGTTCATCTCATAGTAAAAGCTTCTTATCATGCAATGAATTCAGATCAGTCATACTTCTGTGAAAGAACTGAATTAAAAGCTATCAAGACTGCATTATAGGCTTTCCACAAAGCCTCTTAATATTATTTAAAACAAAAAAGGGGAAATAATAATCTGTAAGTAAACTACATCAAACCTTAATTACTTACAGTTTTTTACTTAAATTTTTTTTTTCTACTTGCAATGCTGATGGCAAGACACTCATGAAATTACACTAGTGTCAGAATAAGCCAAAGGAAAATGGTTTGGCAAAATGAAAAGATCCCAAGTCTAGTTTATGGAAGGAAGGGCCCCTTTATTAACCTGAGATCGAGGATATGCTTGTATATTTCCAGAAAACTCCTCCAAGCTCATGTGGATTCCTGCAACAATGGATCTGAGAGAGGAACTGACCAGACTACTTTAACCACAAATTGCAGTAATCCCAAGCAACACACTGACGAGACAGAGGAGAAACAATCCAGAGATGGGAGATGGTAAAGAAACCTTGCCACACTAGCAGTCATCATCTGTGCATCAATGCAGGTTGCTCTGGACCAAGCCAAAGAAGCTTGGGCCTGCATTGCCATTGCCACCGTTTGTCTACCATCTAGAACTGAAGTATCATTGCTGTCATGTCAGAGGGGAGAGTGATTGAGAAGGAACCCATACAAAACTGTTGGATAGTGATTGGAAAGAGGACTCAAAGAATGGATGGCCCAAAAAGGAGTTTACTGCAAACTAGTTCTTTAGATGGCTGGCAGCAATTTAAAAGAACATGAAAGAACTCAATCCTTTTCACTGAATTTAAAAATCTTAAAAGGAGCCCCAACCGGTTTGGCTCAATGGATAGAGCATTGGCCTGTGGACTGTAAGGTTCGAGGTTCGATTCCAGTCAAGGGCATGTACCTTGGTTGTGATCAATGTTTCTCTCTCATCGATGTTTCTAACTTTCTATCCCTCCCCTTCCTCTCTGTAAAAAAATCAATAAAATATATTTTTAAAAAAATCTTAAAAGGACTCAAGCCATTGCTAATGGCACACACCCTTCTAAATTTATTATTAAAACAAAAAAGGGGGATATACTGAAAGTAAAGACCAACAGTAGTTAGCATAATAAATGTGAGAAGTCCATCAGAAAGCTGATGGATTTTGATATTCAGCATGGCTGAAAATCTGCATATTATTACCTGCTCCTGGC
>PVJN01055732.1:0-12985 GCA_004026805.1 Lasiurus borealis | reverse complement strand
CTAGGTTAGCCTGGCCCGTGCTGCTTGCCCGCTGCCGCCTTGCTGCATGTCACTCCTCTCTGTGCTTTAAGACACATATTCTAGGCCGTGTTACTCTCCAGTGTAACCTCACCGCTTAGCTTGGGATGAGACGTAGTGGAAAACGGTGCTTCGATGAACTGCTTCCGGTCCAGCCGCAGGGGGACCCAGATTCCTTTGAGGCCAGCTGCCCCATTCCGACTCCAGAAAAATCTAGGCAGCTGGCTGGTTTCCCTCTCGTTCTCCCTCTACCCACCCACCCACGTTTGTTTTCACGTAAAAGACAAAATAAATGACAACTCTCCCCAAAACAGTTTCCTGACTTCACTTCATTTAGCTTCCATCGGAAAGACAAAGCTCAGCACAGATGTGGCCTCACCCCCGTACTGAGGGAGGGACACTGGCCACAGCTTTGCTCTCAGGCAGCCACCTCTGCCGCCAGCCGCTCTAAGTCCTCTGTTTCTGAGGGCCCTTGCTCTGTGAACTCGGTGCTCAGCCGCCATACCTTCACCGTGCCCTTGGCATCGCCGGCCGCCAGGAGCTGGGTTTGCTGGCAGTTGAATTCAAGACAGTAGACAGGGCTCTCGTCCTGGGTTTGCTTGATTGACACGGTGGGCTTCTGGGAGCTTTTCTGGAGATCAAACAGCTGCACGTCGCCTTCATGGAGAGAGATTGTGGGGTGAGAAGTCTGGCCTCTTCCACAGTTCAAAGTAAGAATGCCGCCCCGTTCAGCTCCTTCCACAGGAGGGGAGGCACCACCCAGGTGCAGTCTGTCCCCAGCCCAGGTCCCAGGGGACTTCACCGGGTCCCACCTGGCGTCCCGTTGCCTACCTTCACCAGAAGCTGCCGCAAACACCAAGGGACGCACTGGGGACCAGCGCACGGCAAACAGGTACTTGTGGGACAGCTGCAGGGAGGTCAGGGGCTGGGCCTGCAGCATCGAGTACAGGTGGACGTGGCCATCGGTCCCTGCGCTCAGGAAGAGGTTCCTGGATGGGAGGCGAGCAGATGAGTGCTGGGTGTCCACTAAAGCTGGGCCTTCCTCCCAGGTTTCTAGGCTCTCGGGCTCCTGGAAAGCCTGCCCGGACCCCAAACCTGGGGTCCTCGGTACGAGGGCCAACCGCCAGAGTTCTGGATCCCAGAGCTCAAACGGGAGAAACCCGGGCCCAGACCAGGCTGCAGGTCCTTGGAGCAGTTACATGGTGAGGCCTAGTGGGGCTCCCTCCCCCTCCCTGTGCCGAGGCCCTGTGGCCGGGCCTTCCCTACCTGTGGAAGGGCGAACAGCTCACAGAGTAGACAGGACCACCGTGCGGGGAGAAGGTGAACTGGGCCGGGGCCCGCAGGCACACAGAGCTGGGCATCCGCGTGAGAGCCGCCTCTTCCGCCGCCAGGGAGCACTTGAGCGGGAAGCCGCCTTCGGTGCCCAGAACGAAAAGGCTGGGGTCAAAGCTGGAGAAAGCCACCGCCGTGGTTCCCACCTCGGTCTCCCCGCGGTGAGGCTGCGGAGAGGGGGACAGCAGAGCTGGGGGAAGCTGGCTAGTGTCCCAAAGGAGCCCAGGCACGTCATGACGCTGTGGCTAAAGAGCTCATGCAGCCAGTCCTGGCTCAGCTGGTGGCACTACTGCCAGTGCCCCTGCCCCAGCTGCCCCCCTCCCCAGGGAGGTCCCAGAGGCCGGAGCTGCCCTCGGGGCCATTTCTGGGGTTAGCGGCCTCGTACCTTCTTCAGCTTGGTGTTCCGCGGCAGCTGCTGCACGACCAGGGCAAAGCCCTCTGTGAGCTGCAGCTGGCCCGGCCCGGCCGCCTGCCAGAGCAGCACCTTCCCGTCGGTGGCCACACTCAGCAGGCGGAAGCGGTGGCTGTAGCGGGGCTCAGGAAGCCAGACCACCTAGGACAACACGGTGTGGGGCCAAGGCTGAGAAAGGGATGCCTGCTGCCTGGCCTACCCCCCACCTCCCATGGGGCAAGACCCAATGTCATCGCCCGTGCCCCTCCCCTTCTCTTCCAGAAAAGAAAAAAGCAATCCCCAGGCTTAGGCCTGGGAGGCAGCCAGCAGGGGCAGGCCTGGAGGGTGCCCAGGTCCCTCCCTGTCCCAGCAGAAAGCCAGGACAGCTGGAGGCTGGGAATGGCCTGGGGGTGACTCATGTCCTAAGAGTTCCAAGAATGCTGAAGGCAGCTGCCCAACTGCCAACCCCTGGTGACCTTCCTCCATGATTGCCAAGTGGGCACCCTCTCCTGCTCTGCCTCCAGAAGCAGGCCCACAACAGCAAGGCCCAGCTCAGAGAGAAGGTGCCTCCCTGCACACCCAAACCCTGCTGCTGACCTGGTACACAGGGTCCGTGTGCGTGTCGTCCGTCAGGCCTGTGCGCCAGAGCAATGGATCCTCGGGACGGCTCATGTCCCACACCAGCACCTCGCCACTGTAGAGCCCCCCTGTGGGACCAAGCAGGCCGCGACCGGAGCTGACCCATGCCCCGCAGCCCAGCTTCCTGGCCAAGCACCTGCCTCCCGCCCACTGAGCCAGGAGGTAGAGCCACTTCCCTGAACACCATCCAGCGGAGGAAAAGTCCGATCCCCCAGCATGCCTCACTGTCCTGCTGTGCTTCCCCCAGGACACTCCGCCCACTGCCAGGCTGAGTCCCCTGCCCAGCACAGCGAGTCCCTCTCCCTATCACCACTGGGTCCTACCGCCAGTGGCAGCCCCCGAGGTGCCTGCTCTTGTCCTGGCCAAGCTGCACCTCTGCGTGGCCCACACCCCCTCAAGACTCAACTAAATACACCTCTCCCCTTCCTCCAAGCTCCACGCCCAGCCCAGGCCCACTCAGCATTCTCACCTGAGCACAGGGTAGCTCTGCCCTGAATGTGCTCAGGGACTGAGGGTCCCCTGAAGAGGCCCCCTTTGCCACCCTCTTCAGGTGGAAAGCAGACCCAGGGCAGGCTGAGCAGCTCACCGGCAATATGGGATGGCTGTGTGGGGTGGAAGGCCACGCACATAACAGCGCTGGGCACCTCCACCACTGCCGACGGCTGCCGGGGGTTCAGGCCTCGCCGGTCCAGGTTCCAGGCGCACACGAAGGACTTCAGCGTGCTCCAGTCCCCGTCATCCAGGCTGCACGGGGACATGCCTGAGCTGGCTCTGCCCCTCAGCCGGGGGCTTCATCCTGACCCGCCCTCCACCCCCCACTACCCACAGATGGGCCTGTGTCCCCATCGTAACTGTTGTGCTTCTTCATGGCACCCCGAGGGCATGACTTTCTCTGGAAAATGGTCCCCAGGAACCAAGAATGGGCCCACACAATGGTGGGTGGGGAACCCTCACACATCAGGAAACTGCTCATGGAGAAGGCGAGGCAGGCCCAGGCTCACTGCCCAGGACTGGCCAGTGGGCACTATGAGTCCTGGGCTCGAAGCCCCTCCTTTACCACCCCACTGCCCGGGCAGCCTTGAGAAGCAAGACTCCCAGAAGGACCAAGCTCTGGGCCACCGTTCACAGGGCAACAGATTCAGATGAGGGCCTGGGGGCCTCCCACTGCCCCACCCAGCCCCTGCAGCCACTCACCGGCCATAGGCACAGGCCACCACGGAGCCCGTGCTGTTCCAGGAGACACCGGTCACATGTAGACCCTGCCCTTGGGCTGGGGGATAGCCCAGGGTGTGCAGGCAGGTCACCTGCAAGAGACAGAACATCCCCAATCCTGAGCCCAAAAGCTACCCAGCAGCAGCCTCGATCCCACCTAACAAAAAGCACACAGACGGGCTCCCAAATCCCGGGGAGCGACCTGTGTCCCCCACCAGCTCTGGAGGAAAACGCGGAGCCTTCATCCTGACACCTCCCTTCAAGAACGCGTCCGGGAGTCCAGAGGCAGGGAGGGCCTTGGGAAGACACCAGGCCCGGGGTCAGAGCTGGACCCTGTTCCACACAATGTCAAACCACCCTTTGTCCAGCATGTGCCTCTGCACACTCCCCGCTGGTTCTCCTCGGCAGCCGTCTCCATTGTCAGCTCAACTGTCACTACGTCACAGCACTGTGTGCCAGTAATCCTCCTTTTACTTAATAAGGCCCATTCACATAACTTTTATTACAGTATGTTATTATAATTGTCCTAGTTATTGTTGTTCACTCCGTACTGTGCCTATTTATATACTAAACTTTGTGATTAGTATGCAAATATAGGAAGAAAACATTGTACATACAGTAAGCTAACCTAACATCACCAGCAGGTTCTGCAACTTTAAGTGAAACCATGTATAATGAACCTTGTTTTAACTGATAAAAACAAGAGATAAGTTCCTAAGCATCTTACCAACATATAATGAAATGACCTGAATAAAACATTGTTCCAGGACCTGCTGTATAGGGTTCAGTGCTATCTACAGTTTCATGCATCCACTGGGGGTCTTGGAACATATCCCACATGGATAAGGGAAAACTATTATACATTATTACTTATCATAACATGATAATTACAGATTGTGCAGTCTATACTAATAAAAGGGTAATATGCTAATTGGACTGGGAGACCTTCTGGACATCCTCTGGACAAAGCCATGGAGGTGGGGCCGAGGCTGGCAGGGGAGGCAGTTGGAGGACAAGCAGGCCAGCAAGGTGGGGGTGGGGGCAGTTGGGGGCGAGCAGACTAGCAGGGCGGTGGGGGAGCGGGGGAGTTGGGGAAAGCAAGCCAGCAGGCAGGTGAGTGGTTAGGAGCCAGCAGTCACAGATTTTAAGAGATGTCCCAGATTAAAGAAGGTGCAGGCTGGGCTGAGGTTCACTCCCCCACAACCCCACTGCTGTGCACAAATTTTGTGCACCGGGCCACTAGTTTACAACACAAAAACGATGAACGGAGGAAATTAGGGGATAATAGGGCTGTTTTACACTTCAATTTGGGCTATTTGTTTGCCAACAAAGAATAGGCTTTGCTTCTGACCAGAAAAGACCCTACGATTGGTCCCAGCAACACACATATGGGAAACAAGGGAAGGAAATGCCACAGCAAAGAGATCGATGGGGGTCCATCAGGGACTGCTTCCTTATCTCCGGTTTCTGAGTTTTGGCAACGTTGCCGCATGGTTTATAGAATTTTGAAATCGTGAGCAGCACCTCAGCCATTCCGGCGCTACTGCAGCAATGCCAAGGACAGTGGTGAGTGTCAAGGCCAACCCGTGACAAGAGCAGACAGAGAAACTGCACATCAGCCAAAAAAAAGTAATTCCACTTGACGGGGAATAAACTGGAAATTGATGCAAAAGAAGAAAAAGTAAGGGATTCACTGTAGTTCTGTTAAAGAACAGCAGAATCTGAAAGCACTCCTCTACTTAACATTCGGGTCAGCTAGAAACTTCGGGGCTGTCTGGGGCTGCACACCACGTGGCCATTCAAACGAAGGGTGCTGCTCAGCCTCCCGCCTGTTACCTGTGGGAGGAGGATACATTTCTAGAAGCCAAGTTGCTGCCTGGATGTCCACCAGCTGGGACTCAGCTAGAGGACAGTGTGCCTGTGCAGCCGGATACAAGGTAACTGCTGGGAAGATGGGGCACCTTTATAGGAACTGAGAGCTCTGGTAAGTAAGAAAGCTCACAACCAGCCCTGGCTGGTGTGGCTCATTGGTCAGAGCATTGGCCTGAAGGGTCTGGGGTTTGGTTCCTAGCTAAGGGCACATACCTGGATTGCAGGTTCCATCCCCAGCCACGTTGGGGTGAGTGTAGGAGGCAACCAGTTGATGTGTGTGTCTCTCTCTCATCAATGTTTCTCTCTTTCTCCCTCCCTCCCTCCTTTCTACTCTCTCTGAAAAGCAAAGGGAAAAATATCTTTAGATGAAGATTAAAAAGAAGAATAGAGGCCCCGGCCGGGTAGCCAGTTAGTTAGAGCATCATCACAATACACAAAGTTGTGGCTTTGATCCCTCTCTGAATGCAACTGTACAACGGGGCATAAACAACGCCGAGGGGGCAGAGAGAGGACATGCTGACATTGTAATGTTCATTACCTGCTTCTGCGCCCTGCTTAAACAGATACAATGACTCCACCCTGTGGTTTGGCCTTGGCAAATGTTTTTCAGAGCGATTTTCTGGATTTCTCTCACATACACTGACCACCAGACCCACCAGTGAGCTGATGGGAACAAGGCAGCTGTATATCACGGGAACAGACGAAGGGAAGATGGAGGAGAGGGCGAGAAAGGGCTGAAGACCTCTGAATATATCACTACTCATCTCAGTGTTGTTGTTGTTTTAATTGATTTTTTACAGAGAGGGAGGGAGAGGGATAGAGAGAAACATCGATGAGAGAGAGAGAGATCGATCAGCTGCCTCCTGCACGCCCCAACTGGGGATGTGCCCGCAACCAAGGCACATGCCCTTGACTGGAACCGAACCCAGGACCCCTCAGTCCGCAGACCGACGCTCTATCCACTGAGCCAAACCGGTTTCGGCATCATCTCAGTTTCTAAAGGAAGAAAACATTATATTAAAAAAAGAAGTGCATCGAGACCGGTTTGGCTCAGTGGATAGAGTGTTGGCCTGCAGACTGAAAGGTCCCGGGTTCGATTCCAGTCAGGGGCATGTACCTTGCATGCGGGCACATCTCCAGTGTGGAGTGTGCAGGATGTTTCTCTCTCATCGTTGTTTCTGACTTTCTATCCCTCTCCCTTCCTCTCTGAAAAATCAATAAAATATATTTAAAAAAATAAAAAATTGTACTTTAAAAAAAAAGAAGAAGTGTGTGCCCTCGCTGGTTTGGCTCAGTGGATAGAGCACCGGCCTACGACTGACGTTGAATTCTGGTCAAGGGCACGTGCCCAGGTTGCAGGTTTGATCCCCAGCAGGGGCATGCAGGAGGCAACTGATCATTCTCTCTCATCACTCATGTTTCTCTCTGAAATCAATAAAAAAATATATAAAATAAAATAAAAAGTGCGGCCCCGGCCGGTGTAGCTCAGTTGATTACATGTCGTCTCATGCTCCAAAAGGTTGCCAGTTCAATTCCTGTCAGGGCACATACCCAGGTTTCGGATTTGATCCTGGTTGGGGTTGTGCAAGGAAGGCAACCAATGTTCTCACATCGATGTTTCTCTCTCCCCCTCCAAATCAATGAAAACCTTGTCTAAGTGAGAACCAGAACACAAATGGCTCTGCAGACTGGGGTGCGTAGCACTGAGTGAGCAGTGTGTCCACAGGCAACAAGCTGGGTAGAGAGCCAGCCCAGGGTGAAGCAACAGCCAAGAGCGCTCCATTCATTCAGAGGCCCCTGACCTCAAACCCAGGCTGCCTGTCTAGCTGAGTTTACGGTGCCGGCTCTGATTGTGCCTTGAGAGCAAAAAGACTTGGAGATGCTGAAGTCACTAGAGCACAGTGGTGAACCAGACAGACCAAGACTCAAATCCCAGCTCAGCTAGATAAAGCTATGTGACCCTGGACCAGTCACCTAGCCTCTCTGAGCCTTTTCTACAAGATCCTAACAGCTCTCATACTTGTCCGAGGAGTAAACGGCATGGCACAGAGAAAGCCCTCGCTGCACAGTGCCCAGGGAGACTGCCGAGTGGTAGCGAGAATAAGATGCGTACTGGGACCACCCAGGGTCAAACTCTGCCCCTGCTGCTTACGAGCTATTCTGGACAAGTTACTGCCACGCTGTGTCTCCGTTTTCCCAAACTTAAAATGGAGGTAACGATGGCACCTACTTTAAGGACCACTGAGGCCTTCTTACAAAGCAGCGCTCAGCAACGGGCAGAAAATAAGACTGGCTGAGAGCTGTAACCAAGACGGCATTATCATTGGATGGAACAAAAGATGGATTTAAAATGAGACTGAGGCTGGACCTGAGGCAGAGAGGGGGCACCCCAGCCCTCCGGTTCCCAGTTCCTACCGTCTGCTGCGGCTCGGTCCAGTTCACCTCGAAGCCATCGAACGCGTGGCTCTGCCAATTCTTGTTCAGCTCTCGGATGACCATGGCCTCCACTCTCTGAAGAAAGGCTGCGAGCCCGGGGCCGTCTTGACGGGACCCAGGCAGCATGCCCACCGGCACCGGGGGCTCGGTCTGTACCTGGGCATCTGCATGCTTCCGGGTCTGAGCGGATGCCTCGGCAGTGGCAATGCTGACCGTCTGGCAACTTTTCTGGAAAAGATCAAAACACCAGTCACCAGCCAGCTCACTTCCAGCATCACCTGCCCAGGCCACTCACTGGACTTTGCTGAAAACTCATCATCCATGGGCTGCTTACCCTCAGGCTAATGGCCCTCAATTCTGTCAGCTCAAAGTCTGATTTTTTCCTTCTGGAAGCAGCTCATCTTTCTCAGGGGTCACCAGCCAGTGTGGTGTGGGTGGAGATGGCCCCTCAGACCTATACTTCACTGAGGTAGGGAAGGGTACACATGACCTTGAAGACAATCATGACCTCTAGCCAATTAGAGCACTGGGTCCCCCGCAGCCCTGTGATTGCTCTTTTGAAGAAACTGACAGCTAGGAGTCACGTAACGTTAAGCAAATGATGTGAAAGGAAACCAATTTTATCCTCTTAACTGACATAAACACGTTCCTAAGCATCTCATCAACATCCAGGAGCTGGTGGGATCAGAGCCAACAGCGGCCGACTTCACACACGTTAGAACCTCGGGCCACCAGCACAACACCCCAGCTTCTCCCTCCCTGGCAGGCACAGGCAGCCCTCTCTAGTGGGGAACCTTCTGAGGTACCCCCCACCCTGTCCCCGTAATCAAAGGAAACACGTGTCTGTGATGAGTGATTGGTTGAAGGCAGGTTACTCCCGCTGTCCTTTCTCCACCTGCCATCTGTCTCTGGCTCCCAGTCCCTTGCTGAGCTGGGCACAGTGACAGAAGGAACTGCAGCCGCCTTTCCCACAGCCATGACCAATCCTTACCAAACCAGGGTCCTACAGCCCTGAGGTTACTGTCATCTACGACTCCCCTCGCGGAGTCACTCACAGGCGCCTGCATCCACAGGGCAGGCCAGGCACCAGGCCAGAGCCAGGGAGCCGGGAGTGGAAGCTAGGACCGCACAGGGCAGCTCCTGGTAGAACATGGAGCACACTCTGCACAGCTCCATGTTCCCCGCACATTCTATGAAACTCCCTGCTTGTCCCTCTCATTAAACTTGAGTTCCTCAGGCGTAAGAACACTGCTGTGTCTTGGTGTGTCCAGCACTTTCCTGGCATTTGGCACATAGTACAAGTTCATTTATACTACATATGCACGTGTGTAAATGTACACACACATATATTTACTAAGCATCAACTTGCTAGGCCCTGTGTGGGTACCATGGATTTAGCAGGGAAAGAAAAGTGCAAGATTCGTGCACCTGAGTAATGTACAGGGGCTTGGGTGCAGACAAGTAAACAAACCCCCTCCAGCACCAATGGTGCTAAATGTGCAGAGTGTGGAGAAGGGAACAGCTAGGGCGGCTACAGGGTCAGGTGGCAAAGGAGCCTCTCAGGAGGGTGGCATTTGCGCTGAGGTGTGAAGGACAAGGAGCCAGCCAAGTGGAGAGCGGCAGGAAAAGGTTTCAGATGAGGTGGGGAGCGGGGAGGAGTACACGAGATGAGCAAAACCTACCAGCAGAAAAGGTCCGGTGCCCGGGCACGTGGGCAAGGAATCTGAGAGCCAGGACAGTTAGGGTTTCCCCCTGGGTGTAAGCCCCAGGGAGGCCATGAGCAGGGCACGGGGCTGGCCTCTGGCTGCTCAGGGAGAAGTGGGGGAGCAGCAGAGGGACAGGTGTCCCTGCTTTGAGACCCAGGGGAATGTGAGGGTGAATTCTAGAAGAGAACAGGAAAGCAGTTCTGTGGGGACAGACTTTACACGGAGATGCCATTCACACATCCAGAAGGTCACGGGCATGAGGTTCTGGAAGGCAGCCGACCAGATAGAGCTTGAAGCCAGAACTGGAGGAGTCCGCCCAGGGAGCGCGCACACTGCGGAACTGGTATCTGAATCTGCAGAGGAACAGATCCTGGACTTGGGTTTGAGAGCCAGGTGTGCAGTCGAGGGGTTGGGCTTGGGCACTCATGTGATTTCTTCTGCCAGATGGGTCTTGTTAGAACACCCCCCGTGGGATCCATGAGATTGCTGATCAGTTTGAAAGCCCAGTGCCGTTCAGGTGGAGGGAGCTGTCTTCAGTGACCAGTCCAGCTGCCTGAGATAGAGGGCTCCTAACCATCCCTCTGTTCCTCTGCTTTTTCTTTTTCAAAAACATGATTTCAGAGGAAGAAACCTCAATGATGAGAATCATTGATTAGCTGCCTCCTGCACGCCCCCTACTGGAGATTGAGCCTGCAACCCAGGCATGTGCTCTTGACAGGAATTGAATCCAGGACCCGTCAGTCTGCAGGCTGACCCTCTATACATGAGCCAAACCAGATAGGGCCCGCTGCTGTTTCTCAAACGTGGCTGACACTGGAATGACCTGGAGACTGGAAAATGAATGCCTGGGGCCTACCCTTCAGCGATTCCGGCTTAACTGGCAAGTGGTTTGACCTGTGACTCTGGTTTTATTAAAGCTCCCAGGTCATTCTAAATATTAAAGCTCCCACCAGAATTTGACTACCACTAATTTAATCCATCATACTGCCCAAAAGAATTACAGTGGTACCTCCAGATACGAGTTTAATTCGTTCCATAACCTTGAAGCGTGGGAAACAAACACTAAGTCGGGGTAAACTGGTGGGTCGTGTGCAGCCGGCCAATCCGCGATTACTCCTATCTCAAATGTTGCTCGTATTTCAAAGCAAAAATCGCTCGCTCGATGGCTCATATCTCAAAAATCTCGTATGTTACGGCGCTCGTATCTCGAGGTACCACTGTACCTTTCTGAAGCCCAATTCTAAATGTAGGGTGCATTTTTCTTACTTTTTGAAAAAAATTGTGGTAATGCCCTGGCCAGTGTTTCTCAGTGTTTAGAACATCATCGTGTGCACCAAAGGGTCATGGGTTGCATTCCCAGTCAAGAACATGGAAAGAGGAGCATTGGGAAGACAACTAATCACTGTATCTCTCACATTGATGCTTCTCTGTGTCTCCCTTCTTCCTTTCCACTCTATGTAAAATCAATGGAAACAGGAGAGAAACCAAGATGGCGGCACAGGTGAACACCTAAACTGTTGCCTTGCACAACAATTTCAAAACTACAGCTAAAAGACAGAACGGACACCATCCAGAACCACAGGAAGGCTGGCTGAGTGGGAATTCTACAACTAGAAGGAAAAAGAGGGGCTCACAGAGACTCAGAAGAGCTGCAAAAAGCTGTGGTACGGAGATCCACGTGTGGGAGAGAGCGGGTGGCGATGTGCCTGGCTGGCTTCCTCTGGCAGGAGGTAGATGGAGACTCGTGACAGCACTGAACCCCTTATCTTACTGCATTGAACCCCAGCTCTGGGCGAGACTCATATGGGGGGAGTCTGGACTGTGAAAGGGAAGAGCGCATAGAAATTTAGGGGAGCCTCGAAAGGGCAGAAATACGGGGCGCGCATACCAATGCGCGCAGAGAGGACCCACTGCTGATTGTGCCGCTGGCTTTCTCTACTGGGCGGGAGACAGAGCCTGCCAACTGTGCCACTTCTAACTGCATTGAACCCCAGTTTCGGACGAGACCCCGGGGACCCAGACTCATTCGGGTCCTGGAGTGCAAGGGAGCTGGAAAGGCAGAGGTCTGGAGGCATGTGCACAGAAAGGGCTGCAATGATTACCAAGAGACACTTGAGACACAGGGGCAGCATAGGGCGGGGGTGACTGGAAGCCAAGGCTGTCTCTGCTCAGCCCTGAGACTCCACCCCACCCAATCTGAACAGAGAGGTTTTTGCAGTTTTGCAAGTCATCATGAGGCTGATTCCAGCACAGAAGTTCTCCCGGCACAGTGAAAATGCAGAGACAAAGGAACAGACCACAAACTAAAGAAATGGAGGAAAACAAACAACTCGATATAGAGTTCAAAACCACGGTTATAAGGTTTTTCAAGAATTTCCTAGAAAAGATGGATAAATTTAGCAAGACCCAAGAGGAAATGAAAAAGAACCAACTAGAGATGAAAAAGGACCAACTAGAAATTAAAACATATACAGTGGTACCTTGAGATACGAGTGCCCTAACATACAAGATTTTTGCGATACAAACCATCAAGCAAGCAATTTTTGCTTTGAAATACGAGCAACATATGAGACAGGAGTAATCGTGAACATGGGCCGGCTGCACAAGACCCACCAGTTTACCGCAACTCGAGCATCTCATAGTTTCCCACGCCTCAAGGTTACAGAACGAATTAAGCTCGTATCTCGAGGTACCACTGTACGGACTGAAATAAAAAATATTATACAGCCGAAACCAATTTGGCTCAGTGGATGGAGCATCGGCCTGCAGATTGAAGGGTCCCAGGTTTGATTCTGGTCAAGGGCACATACCTTAGTTGCAGCCACATCCCCAGGAGGGGGTGTGCAAGAGGCAGCTGATCGATGTTTCTATCTCATCGATGTTTCTAACTCTCTCTCTCCCTTCCTCTCTGTATAAATCAATATGTTATATATATATATATATATATATATATATATATATATATATATATAATATAGAGACCTAACAGCAGACTAGAGGAAGGCAAGAATCAAGTCAAAAATTTGAAATATAAAGAAGCAGAAAACATTCAACAGGAAAAGCAAGAAGAAAAAAGAATTCAAAAATGTGAAGATAATGTAAGGAGCTTCTGAGACAGCTTCAAGCATACCAACATCAGAATTGTGGGGGTGCCAGGAGAAGAGAGAGAGCAAGATACTGAAAACCTATTTAAAGAAATAATGACTGAAAACTTCCCACATCTGGTAAAAGAAATAGACTTACAAGTCCAGGAAGCACACAGAACCCCAAATAAAAGGAATCCAAAGAGGACCACACCAAGACACATCATAATTAAAATACCAAGAGCGAAAGACAAAGAGAGAATATTAAAAGCAGCAAGAGAAAAACAGTTCATTAC
>PVJN01055731.1:0-12986 GCA_004026805.1 Lasiurus borealis | reverse complement strand
AATTTGCTTATTTTGTGTGATTCAGCAAAATGTCTTCTCTCTGGCAGTATTTTTGCTCCAGAATTTCTCATTACATTTTGCTCAGGGAAGTTTTAAGCTACATCTGTTTGTAATAATTGTTCAGAGACTCGATAGTAGTTAATGAAACTCAAAGGAATACTTCAATTAGCTACAGACGAGTGTTTATGATTATCCAGCATAGAACCAAGACCTGGTCCTGTCTGCTGATCCACAGATTTAACGACGGAGAACATGCTGTCAGGAGCGCAGAGGAATCTGCCTCTGGGGGATTTGGCTCTTTCCTGCCAGGAGGTGCGGGTTGAAGAGCTCACTGCAGGAGGTGGTTCAGCGCGCTCAGTCCCTGCCCCTCTGCTGCATCAGGCAGAGGCCGGCGCGTTGCTGGGCCCTCGGAGAGGCCCGGCACAGACACCGAGGCCTCCAAGTGGCTGCTGGACGGGCTCCCGGCGGCTCGGCAGGTTTGGGGGCGCCGTGGCGATTTTGGAGCGGCGTTTCTAGGGTCCCAGTCCGCGCGGTAGAAATGATAGACGTGCGAGCACTGCCACCCCCTTGCAAGCGTCCTCTTCTGCGCCAGGAAGGTCACTGTCGCAGGGCGACCCCCTCGGGCCACCTCCTCAGTGGGGTTGGCAGCAGTGCAGGTCCTGACGCGTGTGCTGCTGCTGCTGCTGCTGCACAACCACAGTCCCTGGGACGCCTGGCAGCGCCAGTCACTTTACACCCACCACCCACTGGGGACGCAGATCAGTCCCGAGGCCCCCACGGCAGTGAGAGGTGCACGGGGTCAGCCAGCTCCCTTAGCGGAGTGAGAGGGCCGGGCACTGAGCAAACAGGCCGTCAGGGGAGGCCCTGCTGCACATCCTGGAGGAGGGGGAGGCCGGAGGCAGGAGAGGCCATTGTGGGTGCCGCGCTCTCGGTCTCCCGCTCTGGGACCTGGCACGCGACACCAGGAGAGACGCTGGGCCCACGGCAGAGCCCCGGGAATCTGCAGGCACTGTGCGCAGGCCGTGCGGGGCCACCAGTTACCCCCCTCTGGCAGGTCTGTCCCTGTGCTGTCGGCCTGACTACCAAGCTCTGAGGCGAGAGAAGAACCCCAGGGAGCGAGCCCGGTGCCGGGGGCAGTTAGGGAGCCCAGAGCCAGGCCTGCCCTCCGCGGGCGCCAGTGCGGGGTGAGGCGCGGGAAGAGTCCAGAGGCAGGGGCAGGGGCAGTGCCCCGGGAACCACCTGCACACCAGGGAGCCCCTTCCTGTGAGCAGCGAGGACGTGGTCCCGATGGGGGAGCCCTTGGGGAGTGCACAGCCCGGCTGCATGCCTCCCTGTAAGACTTTCCGAGCGTTCTGCCCATGGAGCCGCCGGGAAGTGATGGTTCCGAGGCCTCCGTGTCTCACAGTCTCTCCCTTAGACATCACCACTGTCCACTCACATCCACACACACACACACACACACACACACACACGCACTCACACATACACTCACGCATACACTCACACACCACATACAATATTCACACACACTCACACAACACATTCTCACACATACACTCACAACAGAAAAGACACACAGTCACATACACGCACACAACACACAAGTCTCACACAAAATCACAGTCACAAGTCACACACATATACTCACACACTCACACAACACACTTACACACACATGCATGCACTCACACACATGCTCACACACACCCTGGTGTGACGAGCCCTGGGCACGGGGTGGCCGACCTTTCCGCCCGGTGACGTAGAAGGGCTAAGAACTAACACTCCGTTCGCATTCATTCACACTGCACCCCGGCCCCGCCTCAGCGCGCGGACGCGTGCTTCCCCACGTTTACTTTCCGCTTCGCTGAGCCTGCGCCACCGCTGACTGCGCGGCGCTGACGTCCTGGCCCGCGTCCCTGCGTGACCGGGGCGGTGGAGGTGCCTCCTGTGTCTGGAGCTGGGACCTCAGGGTGCAGGGTGGGCCTCTCACCCTGGAGGGTTCTGTCCTGGGGAGCAAGTGTTGGTCCCTCTGTCTGTCTCTCTCACACGCACACACCTTTAGCCCCGCCTCCTGTGCTCTGCTTCTAGGTTTTGCTCTTCCCTCAAATAGCTAGCGTCTGTCCCTCCAGCCTCTCTTCCTGCCCCTCCTGAGCCAACGGGAAGAGTGTTACCTGGCGTGCACGGGCGCACCTTGATTGCGTGTGATCGAGAGAAAGCAAGGCGGGGACAAGAGCAGGAGGGGGACTGACCTTTCCTGCCATCTTAGGGGTCTGACCTTTAGCTTCAGTGCCTGCCAGTCACTTCCCGGGTCTCCTTGTTTGATTTCTAAATGGCCGGTGTGGGTAGGGTCGACCAGAAAGGATTTTCAGCCACAAATGAGCAGAACTGCGGTCACGTGTGGGTGGAATCAGGCCGTGCAGCCTGGGCTCCGACCGCAAACACGGCGCCGTCCCTCCCCCGGCCTGGTGGGGTGGCCGTGAGACCCGCGAGGCCCCGCGGCGTGGGGTTTCCCAACAGGAAGTCACGAGCCCCAGCCGTCTCAGCTCCCGGCTTGCGGGCCAATGGTCCCCGTCCGTGGCGTGGCCCCAGAGCTGGTCGGGCAGCACGCAGCCCCGCGTAACGAGCAGCGGCTGCGTGGCCGCCGAGAGCAAGCGTCCTGTCCACAGCCGCGGTCACACCTCCACCTCAGGTCCGGCTCCGGGCCGTCCCACCGCCTGGACAGCCAGCACTCGGACACGTGCTGGCCACACTGGCCCTGCCCCTCGTCCTCCCGCCGCCAGGCCCTCCGTGCGCTCAGTCCCGGGAGCCCTCGTCCCGCTGGAAAGACGTCCGGCCGCTCCTCTGGAAGCTCGGCTTTGCTTCCACTGAGCAGGCCCGGCCCCGCCCATCAAGCCTCTGCCTCAGCCGGACGGGCTTCTCCTTCCATCAGTGACCAAGCACGGACGGCGGTGCAGCCACACACTCACACTCACACACTCAAACACGCTCACACTGACATACACTCACACACGCAACCACACACTGACATCTCTCACACTGACATACACCCACACACTCGCTCACTCACTCACACTTACACTCGCACACACAACCACACACTGACATCTCTCACACTGACATACACCCACACACTCACTCACTCACTCACACTTACACTCGCACACACAACCACACACTGACATCTCTCACACTGACATACACCCACACACTCACTCACACTAACATACACTCGCACACACAACCACACACTGACATCACTCACACTGACATACACTTGCACACACAACCACACACTGACATCACTCACACTGACATATACCCACACACACCCGCTCACTCACACTAACACACACTCACACTGACAAACTCACACATTCACACACACACACACACTGACACACACACATTCACACACTCAAACACTCACACTAACATACACTTGCATACACACACACTCACACTGTCATACGCTTGCATATTCATACACTCACACGGACATACACTCACATACTGACATCACTCATACACTGACATACACTCACACATTCACACACGCTGAGATACACTCACATACATACTCATACACTCGCATGCACACACTGACATACACGCACATTCACACTGACACACATTCATACACTGACACACTCACTGACATACATTCGCACACACACACACACACACAGTCACACACACTGACACACACTTACACATTCACACTCATCCACTGACATGCACTCGCACAGTCACACATTGACATCACACACACTCACTGATATACACTCGCACACAGTCACACACACTGACACACACTCACACATTCACGCACTCACACCCATTGACACACACTCATCCACTGACATGCACTTGTACAGTCATACACTGACATCACACTCTGACATCACACACTGACATCACACTCATATACACACGCACTCACACACACACTGACACAGGACGATTTGAAAAGAGCAGACAGGGACCCTCCCAGCCTCAGGCCCCCATGGAGCGGACAGTACATTTGTTTTTAGGAGCAAAGCTGCGCGGTGACCTCACGTGGAGGGACGCAGTTCTCCGTCTTGGGCACGTCCTCGGGCGCACCGAGCGGGGGCCTGCGTGCAGGTCTGTTCCAGCCGCAGCGAGATCGCAGGAAGTGTTTGCCCTCGGCCCCAGCAGGCGCTGTTTTGAAAACAGGCTTCGGGGCAGCACAATGGGCTTTGCAGTTGTTTATGAGTTTGAGGCACTCATCAGTGTGAAACAGTTGTTTACTTCCGTTCCTGTTTCCGCTCAGGGGGAACCATTTGGTCTCCCAGCAGGACACGTCCATGCTGCAGTCACTTGTCTGTGTTCCCGAGCCTGCTTCACATCTGGGCAGAGGTTGGGGCAGTGCCTCTCCAGAGCTGCTGTCCACCCTCACGACGCCCTTTCTGCACGCCTTGTCTGCCCCAGCGCAGAGAGCCAGCCCCCCCCCCCCGCCTCCAACTGCTCCCTCCCTCCCAGCTCACTCCTCACTCGCTACTTCGTTTCCTTCCCAAGTCCCTGCCCGCCGGCTAGAGGGGCGCAGCAGCAGCAGCTCTGAGGAGGTGCAAGCTCCTGGGCACCGCTGCCACCCCTCGGGCCCCTGGTCCCCTCACACCATCTCCAACCATCGCTCCTCCAGCACCCGGTCCTGGGCGGGGCTGCTCCTCCCTGCCTGTCACCAGGGACTTGTCTCACTCTCCTCCCACAGGTTTTCTTGAAAGCATCAAGGTCTCCCCTCCTCTCCCTCCGCCCCTCCCTGCCTCTGTCCTTCCCTCCCTCTCTCCCTCCCTCCCTCCGTCTCTCTCTGCCTCCATCCCTCCCTCCCCCTCTCATTTTCAGCATTGGTCAGGGAAAGAAAGGAAATACAGAAACAGAAAATATATATAAACGCGCTCGGAGGAAGGAAATACGGGAAACAATGAATAACGGGCGGCTCTCTCTGGGACGCGGGAGGTGTTAAGTGTGGCACTGACCCTTTGATCCTGCGGTGCATCTGTCACCCGTTATCTTTGCTCTCCTCTGAGAAGAGCGTGTTTATTGTCACAGGTGACAGGACACAGAGGAAAGAACGCAGGAGGTTACGGGCTTCACTTTCATGTGGGTCACATTGGCTCTTCAGCTTTTATTCCCAAACCGGGAGCCCCACAGCAGGGGCGAGGGGCGGGCCGGCTGACGGCGGGGCGGGCCCAGGTGGCGGCAGGTGCCGAGCCGCCAGGAGGTGAGCATCGTCCAAGGCACAGCCCAGCTCCGCTCCGGTGGGGCTCAGAAATGCCGCTGGTCAGAACACGGCGTGGATTCGCCCTCTTCCTTCTTCACACGGAGCCCCCGGGGCCCGGGGGGTGTTTGTCGGAGAAAGACGGGGGCCCTGGCTCGGGGCCGAGGGAGACCCGGGAGCTGCGAGGGCGCATGCCAGCACTCTCCTGTGCTGACGGTTCGGCTCAGAGATGACGGCCGCAGGATGGAGGGTTTGCCCCCACCATGAACCCGGCTGTGGGCACTGCCCGAGGTGCAGGGCGGCGGCCGTGCCGACTGGGGAGCAGGTCCCAGGAAGAAGGGGTCACGGGGGCGGGGGTGGGAGGCAGTGTGTCCAGGGCTGGAGCCTGTGTGGTGGGTGCCTTTTAAGTTTAATTCGTTGTTTACGCTTCCGGGCGATTGAGACGATGTGAAAGAGTGGACGGGACCCTCTCGGGCGGGCAGGCTGCCCGGGGCTCCCCCTCCTGCCGCCGCCGCCCTGCAGGCAGAGCTGGAGCCCATTCATTCACACGCCGGGCTCCTCGCCCCTTCCTCCCGCGAGCTAATGAGAAACGCAGACCAGGGCCAGGGCAGGCAGCCGGACCGGAGTTCCTGTGGCAGAGGCAGCCGGGCCACGGTCTCTGGGGCAAAGTTGTGAATGAAGGAGCCAGCATGTGGCTCCCGGGCTGGGGCCAGCCTCTGCGCCCGGCCCCCCACGGAGCACGGAGCCTTCCCAGCGCACAGGTCCCCCTGAACCAGCCCCAGGGTCGTGTAAACATCTCGGGTTTGCTGGGAGCACGGTCCCTGTCCCCAGTGAGTGCAGGGTCTGCCCGCACCCTCCCCCGTGGGCCGCTGCCCTATGTGGCGCTGGTGAGGGGGCTGCGGGCGGGTCCGGCTCTGGGAGCCGGCTGCCCTCCCAGGCGGCAGCCCCGGGGGAAGCCAGGGCTCGGAGAAGCATGAGGTCTGCTTTAGCTAATTTCCTCTCGTTTACCACGAGCCACGGTCGGTTTAGTAAATAAATTCAGGAAATTGGTAAAGCACTTTCCTCATCCGCCGTGTATCAGCAATTAGCAGGATTGTCACGGCTTTCCTGGCCGCGTCGCAGCGGCGGGCAGGGCAGGGCTGCTAGGAGCTCAGAGCTCAGCTCGGAGCTGAACCGCCTGCAGCAGCCGAGCTGCCGCCTCCGCTGCAGAGACCCTCCCTCCTGCAGAGCTCACTCTGAGGAGCCAGGCTCACTTCAAAGACTTCTGCCCTCGCTGCAGCCTCACCGCCCAGGACCCCAGAAACCCGCCTCACGGCACGACCACGACCCCGGCGCGGCCCTACCTTCATGAGCCACTGCGTGTTGTTCTCCATGATGCCCTCCAGCACCTGCAGCCTCTGCACCGAGTCGTCGTAGTCGAGCGGCGCGTCCCTCTGCACCGCGTTGGACACGTAGGAGCTGGCGGGCGGGCGGCAGTTGTCGGTCTCGGGCAGCAGGAAGGTGTAGCTGCAGGCGCCGTGCTGCACCTGGTACTGCCGCCGCCCCACGCCGTCCATGCTCCGGTGCAGGCTGTGGGCTGCGGCCGGGACCAGGTCCCAGCTCAGCGTGAGGAACACGAGCCGCCACATGCCTGCGTGTGCGCCGGCCCCGCGCCGCTCAGCGGGCCGCCGCGCATGGGATGTCCGCCGCCTCAGACGCCGGGCCCCGTGCTCGGCTCAGGGTCCATCCGCGGAGGCCTGTCCTGCGCTGCTGGCCGCAGGCGGGCGGGCTGCCGTCCCTCCTCGGTCTGTCCCCGGGCTGCCCGGCTGCAGGTGTGGACGGGGCCGCGTTCGTTCCCGGGGCCAGAGCCGCTCGGCGTGTTCCTCTGCCCAGAGCTGCCTGTGAGGATCCGAGGCGCTGGCTCCCGCTCCCGCTCCTTATATGATGAGTGGATCAGCGCGGCCAGGCATGTGTGCGAGCGGCTCCGCCCCCGCCGCTCCGTTATCTTCCTGTGGGGGGTCAGCAGCCGGCAACAGGAAAAACCCCGGCCGCTGGCTGCCTGCCTCCGCCAGCGCTGCCTGCCGAGCCCGCTGGGAGCACACCGAGCCCGCAGGCCCGGGCCTGGCACCTCCCTAATTGAGCACTTCCTGAGGGCCGGCTCCTCGGCCCGGCCTCCAGCTGGCCAGGTAGCGGGGCAGCAGCTGGACGCGCAGGGAAGGTCCCTGTCCCCGGGGAGCGGTGCCTGCAGCTGCGTCAGGGCTGGCCGGTTGGGCAGCGGGAGGTCGGAGCCGCGTGGAGCCTGCCTGCGCTCTGACCCCCGGCTCAGCACAGGGCTTTCGCTTCCGTGCGGCGGGGACCGGCTTCTCAGTCCGGTGGGAAGGGCCGTGTCTGAGCCGATGCCCAGTCTCTTCCCCAGACACCCACTCTGATGTCAGTGACGGGGAGGGAGCCTCTGAAGGCGCCTGAGGTCCAGCGGCCGAGCCGTCAGGAGGCGGCCCCGGAGCGCAGACCTGCGCCTGCAGACCTGCTTGCTCTCGCCGGTCACCGTAACATTCCCAGGACTGGTCCCAGCCGCCCCGTAATGAATGGCTGAGCTCCTCACCTCACGCTGGACTCCTGGCTGGGTTCCCAGGCCGGGCGGCCTCCTCTCCCTGAGGAGCTGAGACCTGGCTCCGCGCGTCCCCAGCAGAGGGCACCGGGGAGGCGGCTGTTGCATCTCTGTGCCAGCGGGCGCCCCTCACTGGTGGGCGCTGTGGTGCCCCCACCGGGACACCCCCGCCTGGAAAGCCACTGCCTGACGCCGCATGCAGACTCGCTCCCGGGTGTGCCTTACAGACGGCCCCGCTGGGTGTGCCGTACAGACGGCCCCGCGTGCACATTCCTCAGGAAGGGGTCAGGGCGGAGGGTCTGAAGTCCGTCTTGACCTGCATGAGCGTCTGCTGCCCTCTCGCACCAGGCGGCACACCTGTGCGAAGCCTGAGGGGCCTTGCCAGACCCTCAGCGCTCTGGTCCCCTCCCACCATCTCCACGCACCGTGCCCGCCCTGCACACGAGGCGTGTGTCAATCGTGTCACTTGTTATCCAGCCCCCAGCTTTCCCCCTTTGCTCTCCACCACCACCATCAGCGGGGGCACGCACCCTCTCCACCACCACCATCAGCGGGGGCACGCACCCTTATCCGCCACCCTCTGCCACCAGCGGGGGGCACGCACCCTCTCCCCCGCCCTCCTCTGCCACCAGCGGGGGGCACGCACCCTCTCCGCCACCAGGGCGGTGATGTCTGGGTGAGGCGCAGCTGCTGTGCCCTGAGCACTGGCCCAGCCGCCGAGGTGCTGCTTCCCAGCGGTGTCTTCACTTTGGCTCAGATAAACTCACAGAACTGCGGTGCCGGCTCCGCTTTGACGTCACCGGGAGCAGGCTCGCGAGTTAGTTCCGGGTGAAGGTGGATTTGCAGAGTGGGCTCAGCTCTGGAATGTGCTTTCACGAGACGCCATTGCACCTGCACGGTCGCCCTCCTCGCTGAGCCCAGGTCCTGCCCGGGTGGGAAGGCTGCGCTCCCGCCAGGCTCCCCCGAGACGCCGCCTGCCTCCATGGGGTCACGCAGCGAGCCGTGGCCTCTCGTCAGCAGGCGTCACAGGTGCTCTTGGGCGCCAGGCTGGGCTCACACTCGTCCCCAACAGCGCGTGCTGCCGTTCCTGCTCAGAGAGCACCCAGTCTTCCCAAGGGGCTGTGCTTCAGCCATCTCCCGAGGCCCCGCCACTCAGGAGAGCTGGACGCTGGGGTCACGGAGCAGGACGGGGCGCCTGGTCCCAGGGCACCGGAGCCAGGAAAAGGCAGGGGAAGCCTGCAGGGCTCAGTGAGATCGGAGGCAAGGCTCCACGCCTCAGTCTCTGCTGGTGGTCGAGGTCACCGAGCTGGCCCTGCCCGCCTCAGCCTCTGGGCCTGCGCCTCCGAGCGGCAGAGGCCTGGCTGCGCCCAGGGCAGCGGCGTGACGCCGGCCTCGCTCTAGCCTCCAGCATCCCGGGGGCACCGCCGGCTGCCCCGCTGTGAGGGTGTTTTCTCCGTTCCCTGCCCTGCAGTGCCGCCCAGGGAGGAGGCCACGGGCCGGCTGCGCCTTCTAGAGTTTAGGCGGCTCCTGGCATGACATGCGCTGCCTCGTGGAGCGCAAGCCTGTCTGGCTGCAGGTGAGCGTGTCTGGCATCGGACGTGGCCACGTGCGTGGAGAGCAGCCTGATGTCCGCGGGCAGGGCCTCGGCGCCTGGCACCAGCTGGAGGGAGGAACAGGGACCTGCCTGCCGAAGGGAGGGAAGCCCTTTGCCAGGTGTGTTCTCAGGCCACTTCCTCTCTGGGGAACAGCCGTTTCCGCAGCTTCCAGGTGTTTCCATGCGCACAAGTAGGGTGAGCGGGCAGGTGAGCGGACAGGGTGAGTGGGTAGGATGAGTGGACAGGGTGAGCAGGCAGGTGAGTGGGCGGGTAAGCAGACAGGTGAGCGGGCAGGTGAGCAGGCGGGTGAGCAGGTAGGTGAGCGAGCAGGGTGAGCGGGCAGAGCGAGCGGCTTTGGGGCAGACCAGGCGCCTGGGCCTCGTCCCCCGCAGCTGCATCCCTGCTGCCGGGCGGCTGGTCTGGAGGGACGCGTCGAGCTGAGGGCCTGCGGGAACCCGGTCGCGGTGACGGCCGGGCGGTGTTCTGCCTGAGGTTTGCTCCGTCATAAAGGAACCAGGCCCACTCGTCGTCCCCCGTCCGAGGTTCTCTGTGACGTTACGTCCAAAGACACGGAGGGCCGTTTTCCAAAACAGAGACAAGATTCCTGGGCTCTTCTGTCTGTTCTGCCAAAAGCAGCATAGCGCCCTCTGAAGAGCCCTCGGGGGAAGGCCACGCTGTGCAGATAGGTGGCCGTCAGGACTTGGGAAATATCCACGGAACTGTTTTCTGTGGGTTTTGTGGGTTTTTTTTTTTAAGATTTCATGATGAATTCCCTGAATTTTTAGGAATATTTTGGTTTATATAATTCTCCTGTTACAAAAAAAAGTTATCTCAAATGCTATTTGATTTTTAAATATTTTCATTCTCCAATATTTTTGTGAAATGTCTTATCATGTCATCAAAAGAATGCCTGAAACGTTAAGATACAAATCATAACTCTAAAAAGCCGGTGGGTGAATTCTACAACATCAGGTGAGTGTGTTTGCCTGATAATCTTTGCCCACAATCCTGTGTCCTGTTTTCTCCCCATGGAATACATGCCAGGCATTTTCTTTTCACGGATTGATGTCAGTGGTGACCGCTTTACACGTGACCAATGTAAAGTCAATAAAGTCTTTCCTTTGACTAACAACATTAGGGACTTTGAGGTGGGTTTATGAGTTACAATTTTATACTAAATGTTCTTACATTTATTTCAACAAAAATGTAGAGAATTCAAATGCTGTTGCTTGTGAGAAAATAATGTGTCTAGTCTCTTGTCATAACCATTCTACTAAAAACTAATTTCTCTCAGGGTGACTGTCTTTTGAAAGGGCTTAGTACCATCTAGATTAATCATTGGTTAATAAAACTTTGTAAAATTTTTATCTTAATTGAGAAGTCTTTCAAATAAGAGAGAGAAAAATGTCATGCATGCTATTTACGTTATGATATATTATCACTCTTGGTTATAGGTTAACATAAATAAAATCACTTATGCCCAAGAAGTAAAAAAATAAAAGCACAAGACCCCCTTTGGGTATTCCCATCAGTCTGACTCTATATTTAAAAAAAAAAAAAAAAACTTCCTATGGGAAATTAGGCTTGATTATAGAGTTACATGTATACAAAGTGTTTTTGAGGAATTAGATTTTGGAGAATGCTGTCGGAATAGTTGTGCATAAAAAGATGTGATGTTTGCACCAAGTGTATAAAAGACTCCGTCTCTCATTGCTTCACGGATCTATGCGAGGCTGTGCCGTGACCTGTCTTTCCTGATGACCCAGTACGGGACCTCTGGTCTGCCTAAGTCCATGCATGCGGTTCCTTGGTACTCGCGCCGTTAATAATGAACCGTTTCGCCCGGCCGTGTGCTCAGTGGTGGAAGGGAGACCTGTGAACTAGGAAGTCACCGTTGGATTCCTGGACTTAGGCTGGGCTGCAGGATTGATCCCCCGCAGGGGGTGTGCAGGAGGCAGCCGATCAATGATTCTCTCCCCTCATGGTTGTTTCTCTCTCTCCCCCTCTTTCTTCCTCTCTGAAATCCATAAAAAGAAAATTTATTTTTTTTAAAATAAGGAATTATTCATCCGCAAATATTTTATTTCAAGGAAAAGGACTCAATGCAAAAAAAAGATGAGGGAAGTTCATTTTGCCATGCCTGTCCGAGAGGACATGGGTGACTGAATTTAGTACCTCGTTTTGGCATCTGTTTTCAAAAGCCCTGCGCTGGTAAGGATAGTCACAGAAAAAAAGTTTGCTTCTCCCGAAATCCTGATGCACTTTTCAGTGACTTTTTTTAACTTACCCTCAGAAAGTGTTGCTTGACTTAACTAAAAACCAAAACAAAAATCTGCTAGTGATGTCACCTATAGGACAAGCATGTCAAATTCACGGCCCAATCAATATAACAGAATGTGAGAAACGTGCTAATAAAAACTTTGTAATTTAACTTTTACATTATCCTGTTAGACATAATCTATAATAAAAAAAAGGCATAATATGCTAATTAGACCAGACGTCCTTCTGGACAACCTTCCGGACCAAGCCTGGACTGAAGGGAAGCCCAGGCACCCGCATCCTCCCCACCCCCGGTTCCCCGTTCACCACTGCCGGCTGGGGAAAAGGACCAGGTGGTCAGTGTGCCTCAGAGTGACTGGTCAGGCGGTTGTTCTGGTTGTTCTGCTGTTGGGGGCAATTTGCATATCACCCTGTTATCATATAGGACAGAGGCCCGGGGCCGAGATCTGTGCATCAGTAGGGTCCCTAGCGGCTGCCGACCAGGTAATCCCTCCCTTCCCCGGCCCTGCCACCTCCACCGCCAAGGTGTCTCTCCCCTGCCCTGACCCGCCTCCCCCTCCACCACCCTCACCCCCGTCTTCTTACTCCCAGACAAACTCCTGGTCGAGGGGACAATTTTCATACTGTGCTTTTTATTACATAGGATAGTGAGCAAAACTGACCGTTTTCATTAGTCAGTTACAGAAGTGAGGTGCAATGAATGAGGACACCCACCAATAGCAGGTAATATACCGCCCAGATGCTCTCCTCAGTTTCATGCGGAGAAGTACCGTGCACACGCCAAAGTCGAGCCCACTCTGTGCATGTGTGTGCGCACACCACCCAGCAGGGACCTCCCAGACAGTCGCTAGGGACTGTGGTTCGCATGAGCCGTGGGCGGAAAGCCATTCACGGCCCGGGCGCAGCACCCTGTGACCGCCTGTTTCCATCGGCGCGGGGCGAAGGGGCCGCAGTTCAACCCCCAATGCTTACTGGGTGAAACGTGTAAAATGAAATTTGGAAACACTTGAACAGGTCCTTGCCAGGGTGCATGGAACCACCGAAGGCGGAGGCGGCAGGAAAGTGGAGGGACCTGGGGTGGAGGGAGGAGGAAGAAGGGCTGAAGGCACTGAAAACACAGGCTGAGATTTTCCCAAATGGATGATAGGCACTGAGGGCCAATTCAGACAGCCCAGCGCGTGGCTGACCATGATCACCAGAGAGCATGAAGGGGCCCAGGGACCAGGCCCAGAGAGGGGGCCGGAGGGAGGAGGAGGGTAAAGGGGTGCAGGGGCTGAGGGGCGGGGCT
>PVJN01055730.1:0-12986 GCA_004026805.1 Lasiurus borealis | reverse complement strand
GGAGGGTCTGTCTCCCGCCCAGTCGCAAAAGCCAGCGGCAGAATCAGCAATCTGTCCTCAGTGTGGCGCCGGCGCCCTGTGTGTGCGCGTGTGTGACCGGGACCAGACCCTCCTATCTTTTGCGACTCCCCTAAATTTCCGTGCACTTCTCCCTTTTCACAGTCCAAACTCCCCCCGTATGAGTTTCGGCTGGATCTGGGGTTTAGTGTCATAGGATAAGGCGTTCAATGCTGTTGGGAGTCTCCGTTTCCCTCCCGTCAGAGAAAGCCAGCCAGGTACTCGGGCACCTGCTCTCTCAGCGCGCGCGTCTCTGTACCTCAGCTTTTTGCAGTTCCTCTGGGTGTCTGTGAGTCCCTCTCTTTCCTTCTAGCTGTAGAACTTCCACTCAGCCAGCTTTCCTGTGGTTCTGGATGATATCTGTTCTGTCTTTTAGTTGTAGTTTTGAAATTGTTGTGCGAGGCAGCAGTGTAGGTGTTTACCTATGTCGCCATCTTGGCTCCTCCCCTCACCCCCAATTTTGATTGATAGCTTTGCTGGGTACAGTATTTTTGGATTCAGACCTTTCCTTTGCATGACTTTGCATATTTTCATTCCATTCCTTTCTGATCTGATGTGTTTCTGTTGAGAAATCAGTCGCTAGTCTGATGGGGAATTGTTTGTAGGTAACTTTCTCTCTGGCCACTTTTAAGATTCTTACTTTGTCATTGGTGTTTGCCAGTTTAATTATAATGTGCCTTGGCGTCATTCTTTTGGGGTTCATTTTGCTTGGGATTTTCTGGGCCTCTTGGATTTGTGTGGGTTTTTTCTTCCATATATCAGGGAAGTTTTCTGTCATTATTTCTTCAAACAGGTTTTCTATTGCTTGCTCAGTTTCCTCTCCTTCTGGAACCCCTATTATGCGGATGTTGTTTTGTTTAATGTTGTCCCAAAGTTCCCTTAGGCTCCCCTTCTGCTTTTTAATTTTTTTTTTCCTAGAAGCTGCTCTACTTGGGTATTTTTTTTCTATCTTGTCTTCTAGCTCACTGATGTGGTCCTCTGCTTCTAATCTACTCTTGATGCTTTCTATTGAGTTCTTTACAACAGCGATGTCATTTTCCATTTCTTCTTGGTTCTTCTTCATTTCCTCTTAGTTCTTACTCATATTGTCAAATTTGTCTTCCATTCTTTTCATCCACTTTATGATCATTTCTTTGAATTCTTTCTCTGTCAGGTTGCTTGCCTCCATATCGTTTACTTCCTTTTCTGGTGATGCCCACTTTTCTTTCATATGTGGGCTGTTTCTTTGTTGCCCCATGATCTCTCCTCTCCGGGTGTCTGGTTATGTAATTCTCACTCTCCTGCATTGATTTAAAGGCACAAAATACAACAAAACCAGGTACAATGCACAAGGCACTGGACAGAAATGTATTCATGATATTAATAACCCCAAGTAAAGGTGACTGCCAGTGAAAGGCGAATTAGAGGATAGGAGGGAAAGGAGAAGAGAGAAAAAGTAAAAAGTGCAAAATGAAATTGGGAAAAGGAAAAAAAAAAGAGAAAATAAGAAGAAAGAGGGTGAAAAACTATATATGGGGAGAAAACTCCAATAGAACATCCACTAATCCTAACACATGCCAGCAACAATTACCTGGAGATGAATGCAAACTTCAAACACCAACTAATATCAAGTGATGCGAGGGAAAACGAAAGCAAGAATTCAAAGAGGAAAAAAAGAAAAGAAAAGAGCCAGAGTCAGTGTCGAACTCTGGGCCCACGTGCAAGTCTGTGCAGTCTTTTTCCCCCTTGGGTCTAAGCAGTTGGCACACTTAAAATTTTTAGACTGTCCTTTTGTGTCAGATCAAAATGGGTTGCTTCTTAGAGTTCCCTTCTGTTAGCAGCTCTGCAGGTCCCCTTCCACATTCACGGATCACACCAGCCCCAACAGCCATGGATTTTTCTAGGCGCAGACTTCCCCAAGTCTCCAGCTCCCACAGTGTAGTGCATGCCTTTCTCTCTTTTGCCAGGAACACAGTCCTCTTCCTATTCCAGGTGAAATCTGACCTTTTTGTGAGGGAGTGTAGAGCTCCTCTGAATCCGTGTGCTTGTGGTGCTTGGAGACCCGTGTTCTCCGGTTCACAGCTGTTCAGTGGATTCGGAAGTTGTAGATTTCATGGGCTTCTCAGGCGTCCGATAACATCCACTTTGCCCAGAATTCATGCCCCCAACCTTCTTAGGAGGAGCCCTATTTCCATGGCGAGACTCAGATCTCTATCAGGGCCTTCACCTACATCCGGGTATCTTTATTTTCTTCTATATTTATTTTCAATGGCCACTTTAACAAATACCACAAACTTAATGGCTTAAGGCAGCACAAATTCATTTTCTGGCAGTTCTGTATCTCAGACATTAATACAAAAGTCTCAAGTCCTAAAATCAAGTAGTCAGCATGGTGTCATTCCTTTCTGGAGGTTCTTTTTCTTGCTTTTTTCAGCTTTTGGAAGCTGTCTGCAGTCCTAAGCTTGTAGCCCTTTTCCTCCATCTTCAAAGGCAGAAACATCTGGTCTTTCTTGTGTTGCCGTGTCTATGGCTCTCTTTTATTTTCCTCTTCCACTTTTAGGACCCTTGCTTGTGATTATATTGGGTCTTCTTTATTTTAAGGTCAGCTGATTAGCAGACTTTAATTCCATCTGCAATCTTCATTCCCGTTGCCATGCAACCTGACCTACACAGTTTCCGGGTTTTGGGGATGGGGAGGAGGAAGGCATTTTTCTGTCTACCGTGGTTGCCACCTTGAAAACTAGCTATCTCATTGCTCCACTGAGCATCGGTGATGACTGTGACTTATGCCTTTGAATTGTCCATATTTGGATGGTGAAGGCAGAGAAATGGAATTTCAGTTTACTGGTAAACTGAGTTGGGTGTTGGATTTACTCAGATATAATGTGGTACTCTAAGGTCTGAGTAGATGCCACTGTACTTATGATGTGAAATGCCAGCTTTTGGTAAAGGGTACCAAACAAAAATTAACCCATGATAATAACAGCTACTTATGATAAAAGATAATGGTCATTTATTAAGTTAGGATTTCTTAGAATCCATGTAAATAATATTAATTCTAGAGGTGATCATTTTCTGTGCTGTGGAGAATATCAATGATAATTCCTGCCTTTCCAGAATGAATAAGGCTGTACCCAGGCTTTGCCAGCAAACAGCTGTGTAGCTTTTAGCACATCACTTTGCTTCTGAGTCTTGGTTCTCTTGTATAAAAAAACAAAAAGAAAGAAAAAAGAAAAAACACCCTATCATTTAAAACTTGAGGATTTACTTCCTTGTCTTTAAAGCTGTAGACATAATAAATATGTAACACTTAGGAGTACGACTTTGTTAAGGAAGAAAGTTTTAGGAGTCCTATCTACTTGTACTTCCTTAGTGGGGGAAAGGTCCGATAAAGTTACAATGGCAAGGTAACAGCACCACCATGCACTCGGTATAGAAGAGTACCTCTAATGTAGAGGACTTTACCATGAAGAAGAATCAGGTACAAAATATACATATTTGGTCATGTTGGTCTTGTCGAGCTTAGAAGAGTTACTTCTGAATTTCTCTGTCCAGTTACCTGATCCCAAATCTTGTCTAGCCCAGGTTTTGCTTTGTGAGTCCGTTTTGTTTGTTTTTACCCATTATCCAATCAGTTTGAATTCATTTTAAGTCTTTCTGTACCCAAGAAAGCTATAATTAATTCAATTACTGAGGAGATAGAGGTCCTGCTGCCTGTTTTTCCTTATTTACATAACCAGTTTAAGACTAACCACATTTACTAAGGGCCTCCATAGTCTTGATATGGCCAGATACCCGCGTCTTAACCTGGAGACAGGGTGTGAAGGAGTGGCCATGACCCCTGCCTGTGGCTATAGCCCCTGTGAGGGCCACATCCAGGCCTCTGCCTCCACTGCTGCAGCCCTAGTGCCCTCTGATGCTCTTCGGGTATCCTGGAGGCTTGGAATAATGAATGGATGTCCTCCTAGAACTGGCAGTCTAGTGGGGGAGGTTGCTGTTAAGCAAACATAAGAAAACTTTAGGCAGAGTCAGCCATCTGTCCATCAATTTCCAGTCCCTCCCTCATTTCATTGGGTCTCTGCTTTTCTGACTTCTGCATGTACTGCCTTGCTTTTGCATTGGGGTGACCCAGTTATGAAATTTAACTCTTTTTTCCAGTATCTCAGAACTTATGTGTATAGAAGATTTGGAGGTGGGGTAGAGGGGAGTCTTTCTTTCTTCCTCTTTTCTCCTTCCCTTCTTCTTTCCCTCCCTCCCTTTCCTTTTTTTCTTTCTTTTTAAGTGTTTTTATTGATTTTAGAGAAAGAGAAAAGGAGAGAGAGGTAGGAACATTGATGAGAGAGAGAAAATGATCGGCTGCCTCTTGCATGTTCCCCACTGGGGATTGAGCCTGCAATCCAAGCATGAGCCCCAATTAGTGACCTTTGATGCATGAGTTGACACTCAAACACTGAGCCACACTGGCTGGGAGGGGAATTTTCTGAAGATGGGAGAGGACATATTTATGGTCTAACACACAGATACTTTGAAATGAAGCTGGAGGCACCACTATTTTAAAATGTCCTCTGGCTACCCAGCTTCTGGGAGTTTCACAGGCTCTTCTGTTCACCATTTTACTGGCTTCTTCCTTCCCCAATGGTCTCTTCTCTTTCCTCGTACTCCGCCACCCCCTTGTGAGGAAGATCTGGCACAGGCCTTAGACTAGAAAGGTGGGTCTCCTTGGACTCACATCCCTCTACTTTTCACTCCACTTTGTTTCCATTGCAATATTTCTCTCTCCAGCAACCAATAGAACTTTTTGCTTGCAAAGGAGGAAAAATCCCTCAGTCCTTGAAATGGGATTTTAGATCTTGGCATATGGTATAGAAACGAGAAGGAAAATTCCACTACTCAAATCTGGTTTGCTCTTCATGTGTGGCATGAGCATTTTTCCCCTTTGTCCTTTGGGAAAACTAACCCAGATTTTAAAGAGAAAGAACATGTTCCTAATTTTCAGTGCCTTTGTGGTATAATCTTTTTAAAAACATGGTAGAAGAAATGAGAGCAGAATGAACATTACATGGTGCTTCATAAGGACTTTAGAAACTATCCTTGTAAAAGTAATACATGGTCTGTGATGAAAGTTTGGAAGAATCAATATTAGATATCAACTCTCTCCAAATTGATCTATAAATTAAATATATTTACAGTCAGAAGTTTATCAGGTTTTTTTTATAGTAATCAACCAGCTGGTTCTAAGATTTAGAATTAGCTAAAATATACTATAATAGGTGAAAATAACTATAAAAACTTGAAAAAAAAAGAACAAAGTTGGAGGACTCACAGTACCTAATTTAAAGACTTACTATGAAGCAAAATAATCAACACATTCTGGTCTTAGGGAAAGGACAGAAGCATAGATCAATGAGAAGGAATAGAGAATCCAAAAATAGTCCCACACAATATGATTAGTTGAGTTTTGACAAAGATGTGAAGGCAGTTCAATGGAAAAAAGTATAAATGCAATTTCAACAAAAGGTGCTAGAAAATTTAGACATCTTTATACAAAAAAAAAATGTACCTTGACCTGTGCCTCATCCCATATACAATTATTAACTCAAAGTGGATCACAGACCTAAATGTAAAACAGAATTAGAAATGTTTTAGAAAAATAGGAGAAAATCTCTGTGACCTTGGTTGGACAATAAGTTTTTAGGTTGACATCAAAAGTAATATTCATAAAAGAAAAACTTATTGCTCTGGCCAGTGTGATTCACTTGGTTGCATGTTGTCCCATCTACCAAAAGGTCACCAGTTTAATTCCTGGTCAGGGCACATACCCAGGTTGTGGGTTTGATTCCTGGTTGGAGGTATACATAAGAAAACAGAAGGCAACAAATAGATATTTCTCTCTCACATCAATGTTACTCTCTCTCCCTTCCTCTCTTTCTAAAATCAATTAAAAAGACATAAAAAAGAGGAAAATTTCTTAATTAGACTTTGATAAAATTTTTGTTCCACAGAAGACACTGTTAAGAGAATGAAAATACAACCCACAGACTGGGGAAAAATTGGGGAAATCGCCTGACAAAGGACTTGTTTCCAGAATATAAAAAGGACTCTTAAGATTAAATAAAAATGAACGGCCTAATTTTACAATGGGCATAATTTTGAATGACTGCTTTACCAAAGAAGATATACAGATGGAAAATAAGCGCATGAAAATATGCTCAACATTAGCAGTCATGAGAGAAATTGCACACCTATCAGAGTGGTTAAAGAAAGAAGACAATAAAAAGCCATGGCGAAGAGGGAGGGACTGGATCTCACACAACTGTTGGTGGAAATGTAAAATGGTACAGCCACTTTGGAAAACATTGGACAGTTGCTTACAAAGTTAATCAGTTACTATACAATCCAGTAATCCCATCCCAAGAGAGATGAAAATTTACTGTCACACAAAAATCTGTATGTGAATATTTATAGAAGCTTTATTCTTTATCACTGAAAACTGGAAAGAACCCAAATGTCCCTCACCTGAGGAAAGGATAAACTGCCTATGGACCATTTGTACAATGGAATCCTATCTAATAGAAGAGTAATATGCATACACAAGAGTCAATTTGTGATTCAACCCCAGTAGGTGGCAGTGTTTCTGGATTAACCTCTGGATCTATTGGTACTCTCTAGCTAATGTTTAGATTTGTTTTCCCTGTGGCACTTAATACCAGTCTAGGGGAGTGGGTTGCCCCAGAACTGGTTTTCTGATGATTATTCCCTGCTTTGATCATTCCAGGATGGGTCCTAAATGTGCAGTCAGACATCCCTCAAGGGTTCCCAGATTGGAGAGGGTGCAGGCTGGGCTAAGGGACACACTCCCTCCTTGCACGAGTTTCATGCACTGGGCCTCTAGTACTTAACAATAAAATTATTGATACACATGACAACATAAATAAATCTGAAATGCATGATGCTAAGGGGAAAGATGCCAAACTTAAAAAGTGCATACTAAATTATTCCCTTTATCTGACATTCGGGAAAGGAAAAATTATAGGGATGGGGTGATTGATTACCAGGGATTAATGGTGGGAAGGAGTGATTTGACTACAAAGGGATGATGGAACTATTTAGTTTACTGATTGTAATGATGATTAAATGACTTCATGCATTTAAAATTGTATATTAAAAAGAGTGAATTATTCTGTGTATCAATTTAAAAACAAAATTTAAAAAGCACTATCAAACAAACAGAAATTTTTCTTAAAGTACTTTATATGCACTTAACACTAACAAAGAACTGACTCTGAGGCTTACTGAACAGAGCAATCTATAATTTTCAAAAGCCTTCTGATATAACCTATTTGAGAAAAGGTTTGGCAGTTTCTTACAAGTCAAATATACACCTCTCCTTTGCCTTAGCAGTACTATTCCTAGGTGTTTATCCAAGAGAAATGCAAACATATCTCCACACAAAGATTTTTACATGAATGGTCATAGCAACATTATTCATAACAGCTTGAAGGGGGAAGGGGAGTAAATCCCTGAATGTCTGTAAGCAGAACAATAGACAAACTGTACCATCCATATGATAGGATCCAACTTGGCAATAAAAAAAAAAATGAATGAACTACCGATACAACATGGGTGAATCTCAAACATTATCCTGAGAGACAGAAGCTAGACACAAAATAATGTATACTATAAGATTACATTATATTAACTTTTTGAGCAGGCAAAACTAGTCTTTATTGAATACAACAGTGGTCAGTCGCTTAGAGGCTAGGTTTGCCCAGGAAAGAATAAGTGAAGTCCTTTCTTTTCTATGGATGGAAATGCCTTCTGTCTTGAAAGGGGTATGAGTTATAGGGATGTATCCATTTGTCAAAATTCATTACAATGAATTTCACTTCAGATTTAAGTATTTCAACATATGTAAATTTTACCCTCTTTCTAAATTTTTAATTTTTAATATAAAGGGTCTTCCAGTTTCTTCTTGGCCAACTACAAATCTTACTCTGAACTTTAAGCTTGAATCATACGAATAAAAATTAGAAATTTGTATGCCAAATTATTTATTACTTATCTGATATTTCACATTGTGCTTTTTCTTTAAATCTTAGAGTACAATATTAATAAGCAAAACCATTAAGCTTGAAGAACCAAAATAAAATGAATTATGAAAAAGTGGCCTCCCTCTGAATATATCACTTTCTGCACAGCACAGTTCTGAAAGGTGAACTCACTTTTCCCCAAGAGGTAGTAAGTTGGGGAAAAGTTGTGGTCAGATCAAAGAACTTCCTTTACTACAGTCATGATAATATATTTGCACCTGATCTAGAAGTAGTTCAGGAGGTACTCTGCATCCCATTTTAGGATTTGAACCTTTACCATTGTTGTGCTAAATCGTATTGTACAGATAGTACAACATATCGGTGTTGCCTAGACAGTGATTTCTGTTGGCTGCATTGTTAATTCTCTGTATTGTATTCCTTGGCTGCCCGGAGAGGTTGGAAGAGAAAGAGGGGAGAATTGTGGCCTGGAATAAATTTTCTTCAGAGCATTCTATAAAAAAAATGTATCCCTGTCTATTATTTTATTTTATATATCCAGTATGTCTCATGATGTGATCCCTCTAAAAAAAAAAAAAAATCTGATTCTCAGAATTTTAGGATTTCTCTCTCTATCCCAACATCCTCATCCCCCGGTTTCCCTTTTATTTCTGAAGGAGGAAATCTGGTAATCTGTTGGGCCTGTAATCCAAAGGATCAACTCTTAGCAATGAAATGACCTTGAGTGAATTTGAGAGATTAGCCAGGAGAAAGGATTGAATTTATCTGTGTGAGTGCAGTGCTGAGAGGAATGGAGGGAGTGTGCCTCTGGCACCATCCCCTGGAATCCAATGGCTTCCTGGTGTAAGAAGTGTGGGCCGCAGGACCCGAGACACTTACCTTACACCTCAGTGCGGATAACAGAAGCAGAGATGAGGGCTTACCACCATTTCCTAGAAAGCTGCACTAGGCTAGAATGTATGGCAACAAAAGGTACTGTGAGAGCAGTAATGCTTTTCTTTTATGTATATTTTTTTATTTAGCCTTATTCTCAATGGAACAATAGTTTAACAAATTTTACATTAAACATTTTTACTTTGCAATGTTGCCTCTAGTTTCTTAAGTTTAAAAAGTACTTTAAAAAAAGTATTATTTTTTTAAAGTTATTAACAATTTTGTAGATGGTCATTTATTGAAAATTTTTAATAAAAAGATATTCTGGAAACATCAGTCTATAAGATAAAATATGTAAGTGAATCAATTTCAAAAGCATATATATCTTTATACATATTGACTATTCTATAGACATTGACATAACTTTAATTTTGGAGGAAGGAATGATAGGGAGTTTTACTTTTCTTATTTTTGTTTTATTTTTACATTAAAAAAACAACATTCTAGCATATATTCCTCTTATAAAATGGAAATAAGAATTTAGATTACAAAATACATGTTCCAGAAGAAAATGTGAAATCTGAAGAGAAATGTTAAGTCTGAAATGCTAAGGCTTCCTGTTAGACATATGAGTTGATAACAGCCTGGTGGTTTAAGAATAGAAAAAGGAGAAAACACTTCCCTGCAGTGGGCTGGGCGAGAAGAAACACCTTTCTAAGTCTGCTGTACGTGTATTTGGAAGCCGATGCTCTAAGAGCTGAAGCAACGACTTTTTGTTTCTAAGACTGCTGCTTTTACAGATGGGCCTATTAATATACTCTCACTTTTTCTTTGCCCTGGAAATGTTAATAATTCATTCTCCTCCCTGCCCCATCACTCCCCTTCCTTGCCTGGATCACAGGCTAGGAAAGGTTATTAAAGCTAATGTTTTTGTCCTCATTACTCTTTCTTTATTCTTGGAACTTATTTCTTCAAGAAAAAAGAATGATTGAATCAAGAAATGTGCTTTTAAAATAAATTAACCATTCTTGCCACATACTTTCTTTAAAAAAATATTTTTATGGTTGACATCTCCTTTCCCCCCTGCACACGGCTTTACCCCCCTCTACCCAGCCGCTGCCCCTGCCCAGCCTTCACCACACTATGGTCTGTATCCATGTGTTGCTGCTCTGTACTTTCTATTTGAGACATGATTTATGTTTATACTACATTTCATACCATATAATTATATTCTCAAAGGCAAGAGCTATAGGTATTTGCTACTTAAGAGAGAACAACGTGTTAATCAGATTTTCCTTTCCACGCTTAAAATACTTACATAAGGTGCTCGCCAGTGCATGTGCTTAAAACTTTACAGGGCTTGACTTCAGGTATAAATTATGGTCTTCATTTCCCTAAAGTTAAATCATAAGAGCTTTACAGCTTTGTTAATAGTAATGAGAGGAAGTAATTTGAAAGTCAATCATTTTATTCTGTTTGTGACTCAAGACAGTAGTGAAAGTCTGAGTATCTTAATGCAAGTTTTATGAATGTGTAAGTGGCCTTTCTGACATTACTGCAATCGTATATATTTATAGGGTGCTGTTAGTCAACTTCTTGGCATAATATTGCTCTCTTGGGATTAAGGGAACGAAATGTAAGGGATGACACACTGATTGAGATGTGTGTTGACCAAGACCCATATTTCTTTTAATTGTTGGGGGCTAGGGAGAGTCAGCAGTGGAGGTTTGCTTTTTCACTGACTATCCCCCCCTTTTATTTTTAAAAAGAATGAACAAAGTGTGTTTAATATTATAAAGTGAATTCATAACTGTATGGTAGGGTAACACAACTGCTGCAGCAATCCTAAATTTCAGTGAATTAATGCACTCGAATATACTGTCCCATGGTCAGAGCGCCATTTTCCTCAGTGTTTCGGGGACCCTACCCACTTCTATTTTGTGTGTCTGCAGTACTCTAGTTTCAGAATTGTCACCTTGCAGCTGCAGGAGGAAAAGAGACAGTGCTCAAGACACACCCACCTCTTTAGAACCCTGATTCAAAAGTAACACATCATTTTTATTCATTTCCCATTGACAATCGCTAGTCACAGGAGATAGGGTGTGTGTGAGGGAGATGGAGTCCCTGCTAGGCAATCACCTGCCAGTGGTAATTCTATTGTATAGGAGAGGAACTGTGAGTTGTTGTTTTTTTAAAAATATATTTCTTTATTGATTTTAGAGAGGAAGGGAGAAGGAAGGAGAGATAGAAACATCAATGATGAGAGAGAATCATTGATTGGCTGCCTCCTGCACATCCCTCACTGGAGATTGAGCCCACAACCCTGGCATGGCCAGAATCGAACCTGGGACCTTCCAGTCCGCAGGCCAACGCTCTATCCACTGAGCCAAGCCAGCCAGGGCCGGAACTGTGAGTTTTTGATGGGCAGTTAGCTATCTCTGCCCCAATTGATCATTGCAAAAATTCAAATAAGTTCCTCTCTTATGTATATACTAGAGGCCTTGTGCATGAAGTTCATGCATGGGGGGGGGGGTTGTCCCTCAGCCCAGCCTGTGCCCTCTCACAATCCAGGACCCCTCGGGTAGGGTCCCTAGGCCTGGCTGGTGATCAGGACCTATTGGGGTTTCCTTCCCCCAGCTGCCAGCAGCTGGCTCTGCCCCCGCCGCTGCCACTGCTTGCCATCTGTGCAGTGCTGTCCCCTCTCCCCTGCCACCAGTTGCCTCCCTCTGCAGGCAACAGGTATGGGGTGTGATTGCTTGGCTGGCCTTGGCCTTTCTCAATTGTGCGGCTCTGTGATCAATTGCCATGCAGAGGGTGGCCTAGCCCTTTCTCTTTGGGGCAATTGCAGAACCCCCTTCGCGCCCTCCCCTTCTTCCCCCATCACCTGCCCCACCAGCCACAGAGGGTGGCCTGGGCCTCCCTCTATGAGGTGATGGTGAGGCGATGGCAGGGCCCCCTGACCAATCACATTGCACCCACCTTGGCTGGCCTGGTGCCAGGGTGTGTCATGGCATGGTCATCTGGAAGGTTGGCCATTTGGATGGTCATTCTGCTGTTTGGCCATTTGGTCTATTTGCATACCACACTTTTATTATTATAGACTAGGGGTCCAGTGCACAAATTCATACACTTGGAAAGGAACTGTGGGCTATGAGGCTGCGGTGGGCACAGGGGCGGGTCTCGGCTCATCCTCCATGCACCTCCCGCCACGGTGTCTGGTCCCTTGTCTGCCAGCAACCCTGCTCCCGCCACTGCCACTCCCATAGACTGATGGTACCAGCCTTGCTCACACCCACTGATGGCACAGAGTGATTGAGGCTGGTGCCAGCAGCAGTTGTGAGAGGCAGCTGCCAGCTCTGATTGCCCCACAGGAGCAGGGGAAGGTAGAGAAGCTCTGAGGGGCAATTGGGGCTGGCAGTTGCCCCTTGCACCTGCTAATGGTGCCGAGGGATTGGGGCCAGTGCCAGGCACCAGCAGCCGGTGTGAGCAGCTGTTCCGGCATTGGCAGTGGGTGCAAGTGGGGCCAGCACCAGCAGTGGATGCAAGCGCTGGGCGGGACTGTGGTGCACAGGAGCAAAGAATTTTCAGTAACCACCAGAGGCTTGCTCTGATGACAGTGACCAGGGCCCTGCCTTGATCTGGTGCCCCATTCACCTGCTTCACAATCCTGCTGCACCCAGTGCCTATCATATTCCATGCTCTGCTGCCTGCTGCCTCTGCCTGCCATGTTCCATGTGCGACCCCTGGTGGTCAACACATGTCACAAGGACTGGTTTTTCAGTTGAGTTGTTCCGCTGTTTGGTCTATCTGCATATTACCAGTAGGATTTTATATGTATATACTAGAGGCCTGGTACTCATGGGGTGTGTGTGCTTCAGTCCAGCCTACACTCTCACCAATCTGGGACCCCTCAAGGGAAGTCGGACATCCCTCTCACAATCCAGGATTGCTAGCTCCCAATTGTTCACCTGCCTGCCTTCCTGATTGCCCCTAACCGCTTCTGCCTGCCAGCCTGATCACCCCTAACCA